>ML685990.1:65525-155775 GCA_007922175.1 Pelusios castaneus
CTAGTCCCGCCTCCGAGCCCCGCCCCTGGCTCAAGCTGACTCCTCCTCCAAGGACCACCCACCGCAGCCGATTGCCCCGCCCTCGCAACTAGCCCCGCCTCCGAGGCCCCGCTCCGGCTCTTGCTGACTCCGCCTCCTCTAAGGGCACCCACCGCAGTCGATTGCCCCGCCCCCTCCATTAGCCCCGCCTCTGTGTCCCGCCTCCGAGTTCCCGCTTCCGGATCTTCCTGACTCCGCCTCTTCCAGGGGCTCCCTCCGCAGTCGATTGCCCCGCCCCCGCCACTGTCCCCGCCTCCGTTCCCCGCCTCCGGCTCAGCTGCATCCGCCCCCTCCAATGGCCTCCCAGGGCTGCCGTTTGTCCCGCCCCCGACACTGAGTTACAGCGTCCGGGCGGTGCGGCCCTGGTCCCCGCCCACTAGGCGGCGATATGGCTTCGGCCTGCAGTGACCTGGGGTCTCTCTAGCCTGGAGCTCTCCTCTCTGTGGTTCCGTCCGTCGCTGTCGCTGGCTGTGCCCTGGTGGGCAGCGTTGCTATAGGGCCGCTGGTGTCTGGTGCGGAGCGGGAGGTTCTTGGGAACCCCCCCCCCCCGAGGGGCGGGCCCGGCCGTTACCCCGGAGACGTCCTGCTGGGAGCTCGGGCAGCGCAGGTGGGGGGGAGATGGGGCTGCCCGGGATGGGGGGCAGAGTGGGGTTGGTGGGGGTGATGGGTTGTTGGGGGAGGAGATGGGGCTGCGCAGTGGGGGGCAGAGAGGGGCTGGGGGGAGATCGGGCTGCCTGGGATGTGGGGGGCAGAGAGGGGCCGGCAGGGGCCATGGGCTGTTGGGGGAGGAGATGGGGCTACCCAGTGGGGGGGCAGAGAGGGGCTGGGGGTGAGATGGGGCTGCCTGGGATGTGGGGGGCAGAGAGGGGCTGGTGGGGGGGAGATGAGGTTGCTCAGTGGGGGGCAGAGAGGGGCTGGCAGGGGCCATGGGTTGTTGGAGGAGATGGGGCTGCTCAGTGGGGATGGTCTGGCAGGGGGGATGGGCTGGTGGGGATGTGGGGGGCAGAGAGGGGCTGGCAGGGGCCATGGGTTGTTGGGGGAGGAGATGGGGCTGCTCAGTGGGGATGGGCTGGTGGGGATGAGAGGGGGCTGTCCTAGGTTGGGTTGATGGTTTGTTTGTGGCAGAGGAGCCCCTGGGGTGTGTTCTCTCTAGGGCAGGAGTGAGGAGGAGGGGCTGTAATGCTGTGGGATGGGGGGGCTGAAGGGCCAGGGATCCCCTTCCTGAGGTGTGCTGGGCATAGCAGAGGCCTGCCTGAAGCTGGGCCAGGGGGTGGGAGGATAGGAGCTGCTGTAGTAAGTGCCATTCCCCTCTGCGTGCCTCACTTTCCCCATTTGTCCAATGGCCAGAGTGACCCTGACCCGCCTGGCAGGGGGTTGTGAGGCTCAGTGGGTCGCATGTGCCCTGTGGTTTGCTCCCTTCCTGGGTTCTCATGGCCAAAGGGCCTCGCTCCTTTAGTAGAATACCAGGGTGCCGTTTTCTGGATGTAACAGAGTTAACCTGGTTGCTCAGTGAATTATTTTGCCCTTATATGTTAAATGCTCCCTCCGTTTTATCTAGGTCATAAACATCATCAGGCAAAAAAATAAATCGTTAGCTGAACAAAGTGTAAGTGATAGAGAGGTAACAGGAAGTCAAAGAGCCATTATTTGTGAGTTAATTAAAGGTAAATTGATTATTCAGAGATGTTTTTCCTTGTAAGCTAGCCAGTATTTTCCATGTTGTTGAAGTGCTATTTTGTTTAATTGTAGGGGAAAATAAAAATGTTTGTTCCACTGAAAAATCATGCACAGTCCAGGCTGATTTTGTTTTTACAGCTTAGGCACTTGGGGGAGAGTGAGATGGGGCGACGGTGACGGATATGCAAACACTTGAAATGTTTTGAAAGTTAAAAGGAGGGGCTCTTGTACTTGTCACAGTTTATGCATCTTGTCTAATGTATGCTTGTGACAGTAGAAGGCACTGGGCTACTGTAGAAGTGAGCGAGATTTCGCTTTACAGTCCACAAATTCACGTAGTGTGCAATATGATGTTCTTTAATCTGCCAAGAGATAGGGAAGTTTATTCTGTCCTGTATTGTTTATTAAGACTCTGCATTGCCATTGTTCGTTTTTTTTTTTTATGGAATATGAACAATATGTGATAGAACATTCTCTGCAATTCTTAAGTAGATTTTCTTTTTAGAGAACGATCACACTATGGTGTATGAAGTTGTGTTACTCAGTTGGTCTTTCTCACTTCACTGGATAAATAAGGAATGGGGCTAAGAAGACATCTCTAGTTTCAGCCCTCCGTTTCAGTATGCTGGTGACTGGAAAGAACAGTCATTGTTTATTTAGGGTTATCTTGCTGCAGTTTAGAAGGCAGTGTGTTTTCTTTTTCTCACAATAACTATGAATTAATAGATGGCACAGATGGCAACGTTAATCCTTTCTGGTTTTATGTAAAATTTACTCAGTGTCGTCATTTTCACTAGTACCATCTTATTTTGCCAGATCCAAAGAAGCTGAACCTATATACATATTAGGAGAAGAGTAGCGAGGGTGAACTATTTGTGTTTAAATGATATTTGTATATTATTTCCTGCATGTTCTAGTCCCTCACTTCCCCATATACTCAGAATACTGTGTCCATATAACACCTTCTGAGTTCATAATGGTGGTGGTGAGATGGATTTGTGGTTATAGCAGTAAATTGCCTTATGGATAAACATAATTGCCTTTAGTGGAACAACCCAGTCCAATGAAGCAAATCGGTCCATCGAAATCCCTTATCTTGTCTCCCACAGTGGCCTACGCTCACTTCTTAGAGGTGCATCCTGTGTGTGGTTGCTGAATTGTCTCGCTCTAGAGCAGCATGGTTCACACTCTCCCTCTGTCATAGTAATCAGACTTTAATGAAAGCAAAGATATCATCCACTGTGGTTTTATTCCTATGGATAAATGTTTGTTTATTACTCAGGCCTTTGCTGAGGTGAAATAGCGCAACCCAGGTTTCCACAGGGGTTACTCCCTTTAAATGGAGTATCTCTGGACCCTTTTTTCCTGTACTTGCAGGATTAAAAATAAGCTGAAGGCAGAAAGCCATGCGGTAATACCTTTTAAGCTATTTGGGGCTTGTTAGCATGGTAGATACGTTTATCTTGGCAATCTAACTCCTTCTTGCCTTCCCCATCCCAAACTTTTAGTCCTTCCCTTTATTGTTGTTGGCTTTGGAAGTAGATGCTTTTAAATTTGGTAAAGATGTACTGATTACTTTTAATACTGTAGCCTTATAATTCAACCTACCAAGTTTGTTGTTTTCATTTACTTATAACCCAATTGTAAATTCCTTGGAGCAGGGACCGACTTAAATATGTGTTTGTTCATGCCTAACTATTTTGGGAGGAATATTTAATCTCATGCTTCAGGCCTTAAGCTAGTCTCTCTAGAGATCAGGATGAAACCTTATGTTGAGGCAGGTTATCTTATGGCTGATTACTGTGGGAGTCGTGTGCTTTCGTCTGAAGCACTTGATTAGATTTACTCAGTTTCTCTAAAATGGGGGTGAGGCTCATCAATCTAATTCCTGGACACTGCTCATGAGAGGTTATTTATAATGCATTCTGTTCATCTGCAGTGATGACGTGTTTTATAGGCTTGCATCATGCATTCATAGCTTTCTCGCCTAGTCATGTCAATATTCCTTTGGAACTCTTTTTCCTCTCTAGATAGCGATGGCTCAAGCAATCTGCTGACCAGTGGAATTCTTTGGATGTGGGTACAAGGGGTGCTTTAAAGCTGCATTGTACTGTGAAACTCATTCATTCTGATACAACACAGCTAGTAACCATGCGAGTTGTTTCCCAGTGAGCCGTCCCTCCTATAAAAAGTTGGACTGGTGGGATCTTCCATCTTCGAAATATTTGCAGTGAAATGAGCTACTTTTATTCATCGCATCTGTAATGGTATCTTCTTGGGTACTTGTTTTTCTAACTTTTAACACAAAGAGGTCCCAGAGACCCTCCATGGGTTGTGTGGTGTTTGTTTAGGATCCCAAGCTCTTAATTATAGCAAGATAAAGGGCTTCTGTGTTTAGGAAATTAGCATTTTTCTCATGTGAATTCAGGAAACTCTTCCCATGTGTGCCTGATATTCTAGGCTGATTGCAGAGATGGGTGAAATGTGAAGCTTCATAGATGGAGGAGTTTTTTGGGGGGGCGAAGGGGGGTGGTGGCTAAACAATAATGAAACTGTTAGATGCCGGCAGGGAAACACTGGTGCCTGTGTGTGGACCTTGCATTGGAGAAAGTTTCAATTGTTCCCGTGCAGGGCTAGCTCTAAAATACACCTTCTGTGGCTGTTAGTAGCATAGTTGTCTAAAATTACTAGCTGTCTTGAGGCCATTACAAAACATTTTTGGAAGCAGTTTATTCTTCTGATTCCAAATAAAGCTGTGTCTTAAATGTCCATTCCCACTATATAATCAAAACCTAGACATTGATGGAGATATTTCTTATATTCACAGAGTGCTGCAGGTCAAAATTAAGGTGCTTCAAGCTGTAGACTGAAACTCACACAATTCATGCCTTGTAGTTTTTAAAGAAATTTTAAAAATTGGTCGGTTGTTGCATGTGGTTACTTTTTTCCCTAAAAGGGCAGTCAGTTTCTGGTCTGTGTTGCTATTTCATATCCTTTTGTGCCCAGAGGGGCCTCTGTTACCATCAGTAAGGGCAATTCCACTCTACAAAATTAAAGTCGACTTACGTTGTGTCGATGTACATTTGCCACTGGAAGTAAATTGGTTTTGCATGTCCACAGTATTCTCTTTGTGCGAGCTGTGTGTCCTCACTAGTCATACTTGAATCAATATAAAGTGCAGTACACGTGCTATTTTCTAGCTAGCACAGGGTGTTTTGGGAAGGGTATTCAATGCCTCACGGGGCAAACAAGTCACACAGGGCTGACCGGGAATGTGATGTTTTCTCCATCCCATAATTTTATCGGCATCCCATAATGCTTCATGCCTTTTTCAAAAGCCCCGCAAACCCGCATGTTCTCCATCTGTGGGAAGCATGGATCCTGCACACCTCTGCATTGTCATGATGAGCGTTGTGAGTGCGGTGTGCCTAATCCTTCAGTATTTGCGGAGCCACGGGGAACATGACGATTCCTTGGAGGCCAGCTTGCTGTGGGACATAGGAAAAACAGTTCAAGGTGGTTGTTGACATTCGCAGAGCAGCTGCAGATGCTGGCGCACCAGTTCTGGACCTGAGAAACAAGCATTGACTGGTGGGATCGCATTATTTTGCAGGTATGGAATGACAAGCAGAGGCTGCAGAATTTTTGGATGTGCACAACCACATTCCTAGATTTGTGTGTGATGCTTGCCTGAGCCCTCCAGTGGAGTGACTGCAAAATGAGAGCTGCACGGATCGTGCCCAAGTGAATGGCGATTATTTTGTGGAACTTTGCAACGCAGATTGCTACTGATCAGCTGGGAATCAATTTGGAGTTGGGAAAGCCACCTTTGGGATTTATGTGATGCGAGTGTGCAAGGCCATTAATTGTATTCTGCTACAAAGGACTGTGACTGGGGAATGTGCAGATCATAAAGGATGATTGTGCAGCAAGGAGTTTCTCGAGCTGCCAGACCACCTCGTTACAGAGTACATCAATAGAAAGGACTACTTTTCTACAGTGTTGGACTGACGTCCACGCGGGATGGACGAGGAAGGTGCACGACTCAGACATCTTTCTGAACACAGGCCACCAGATACTACAGCATTAAGAATTGCTCAGTGGGGAGCTGTATGGCTGAGGGAGGCTTTGAAAAACCGTTTTAATAGTGAGCGACAGTAATGTGTGTTGCTTTGCCCGGCACACACTCTCTCCCGCCCCCCAGTATGAGCCTGGTAATGCGTGCCGTGTATGTAGTAATACGACGTTGCAAATGCATCTCTTGCGATTTATCTGTGAACGTCAGCCCCAGCCAGCGTGTTGCGAACGAATAAAGACGACTGAAAGTTTGAAGTTTTCATAAACAGACCTTTATTCCAAACCAATATTTGTTCTAACGGAATGAGGTTTTATAAATACAGGGGTAGACCTTTATTCCAAACCAATATTTTTCTAACCGAATGAGATTTTGTAAGTACTGGGGAAGGACCGGTTGCTGTCATTTCAGATACACACACCGACAGGGGGTCTCAGGTCAGTGTATATGTGGCTGTGATGTCTGTATTCTCCAAGGGGTGGAGTGGTAGGGTTAACACCGTGGCCCGGGATGCCACGTGGAATGTGGGGGTGTGTAGGGAGGTCCCAGAATGCTGTTCTCTGTGGGCTGCAAAGGGAGATGAGTACAGCTGGTGAACGTCAACAAGAGTCTCTTTTGTCTCTATTTGCCACTTGAGAAGCACTGGCGTTACTTGCTGCATGTCTCTCCTTTTCCTGGGCTTTTTTCTTTCCATTTTATCCCTATCCCTTCTGTCTGCAGGTGTGATCCTCCAAGCCCTATGCTTGGTATCCGAAGCACCAGAGGCTTGTAGGATCTCTTGGACCATGCCAGCCGAGTCCTTTTCCTTCTCCTCATCTGGCTGAGCCACTCTGGTGTGGATGGAGGGAGCCTTAAGGCAACATTTCCGGCTGCAAAAGATACATTGCACAGAGGTACTGTTGTGAGTGTATTCACAAGATCAGTGGAAAGTTGATGTACTGAATTCCCTCCCCATGATCCACACAAGTTACAAACAGTACATTGTCACTTGTCCTTGGGGTTCATAGAGCGCAGTGGTGGATCCAGCCTGGGTGTGGGTTGGCGGGAGCAACATTTTAGTGTAGATGCTTACAGAGTTATCCAACGTAAGATGCCTTATGTCATCCTAACTTCGTAGTGTAGACCATGCTTGAGATTTGTGGGTGGCAAAGAGCCTATTTAACATAGAGATTTCTTTTATGCAGAGAGACCTGCAGGGCATTGGGTGCAGGCACTTTTGCAAAAAACTTACTTCTTCTAGCTTGCTTTACTATTTCTATATTATTTATGCCATGGCTTTCTCCTTCCCCATCCATCTTTTTCTTCTGCTTAATCATCGAGAGGTCACAAGACTCTCGGTGTGACATGCCTATACAGCCATGAAAATGACAAGTCATTATGTCTGCCTTCTAGGACGAAGTAAGAAGTAGCTAAAATGTGTTCTTAAATTTACTTGTCACCGATGCTCTTCAATATATTAGAGCTCTAAAAATGAATTGAAATATTTAAAAAATAAAAACAAAATTGTAAGAGGTCAAAACATAGGTAATTATGTATATTGAAATATTGCAAATAATGCAAAATCCCTCGTTAGCTTCCATCCGCCCTGCTTTCAGATATCCTTGTCTGTTGCTGCAGTCAATATTGGTCACACCTTCAAGCTGTGTAAAGAGTGGCTTTTACTTGATTATTGTAGAAGTCCTGATTCATTGCGGAGCTCATGTTTTAGTGGGTAAAAACCTCTTTGTAGTATAAAGTCTACGTGCATTCTAAAAATTGGAGTCCCATGATAGTATGTTTTATATTGTTCAGCATTCTCATTTTCCTTTGCATATGTTGTCAAGTGTAATTACTTATATTACCTATATCTGAACGATAAGCCATCCGTCAAGTGCATGTAACACAGGGGTAGACCTTTATTATACAAAACGAAACCTTTTTTATACAGCAGAACATGTTTGTACAACATCTAGGATAGTGGGTCCCGTTTGATGACTGGACCTTCTGTGTGCTACACTAATACAGATGTGCCGAGGTCTGGATTAATTCATCAAAGGCTTAACTTTGTTCATGCAAATTAAGATAATACTATCTGGAATGAGCTAAAGATGCTGCGCTAGTTAAACTTAACAAGATGTTCCTACCGAAGTGTTAAACTGACTTCTCCTATGGCTGTAAATATTTACTTTGCTGCACTTTTTATTGTCCTGCTTTGTCACAAAGTTGTAATAACAGAATGGGATTTCCTAAATGCTCTAGCTCTGAAACTGAACATGAGTAAAATTCCAAAGGGGGAGCCGTGTTAGTCTATTGTAGAAAGACAACAGAGTCCTGTGGCACTTTTAAAGACTAACAGACTTATTTATCGCATGAGCTTTCGTGGGAGAAAATCCCACTTCGTCAGACGCTTTGAAGATAGGAAAGTTACAGAGTGGGAGGAAATTAAATGCAGGGGAGTGTATGACATAGCATCAGGTCAGGCTGTAACAGCAAATCAAAGTAGGTGTTAGGATTCAAAACACTGGGGAACAGCACATAGAGGAGGGTGAGGCTGTTACAGCCTGACCTGATGCTATGTCATACACTCCCCTGCATTTAATTTCCTCCCACTCTGTAACTTTCCTATCTTCAAAGCGTCTGACGAAGTGGGATTTTCTCCCACGAAAGCTCATGCGATAAATAAATCTGTTAGTCTTTAAAAGTGCCACAGGACTCTGTTGTCTTTGAACATGAGTAAGAACAGTAAAAAATCGCATTCATGTTATGTACCTGCTTGGTCCGTTGTAGTTCCCAGGGGTAGGGGAAATATAGCTGCATCTGATAACTGATTTTTTCCCACCCGTTTTAGGTGCTGTGAAGTACACTAGACTGCTTGTTTGTCCTACTGAATGAGTAGGTGTTTAGTTTGCATTTAATTTTCCTTTGAATTTCAGAGCCAGTTTGGGTCTGTGTTTCAGGTCTGTCTAGAATAAAACTAGGTGAGCAAACAGGCTCCCTGCATTTGTAAAGAACTAGCAATGCATCTACCATACTGCATCTGTTCTTAAAACTGCATGCGTATATTTCAGGTCTCAGTCAATCCCGCCAAGTAGAATAAAAGCTCAAACATTAGAACAAGCTGAATTCAGATGTTTGCAGCATACAGATGAACAGGGCTTTTGGTTATGTTTACAGATCCACTTGGGTTTTTGATGCACAGGTTTAACCAAAGATCCAAATTTAAACCAGGTTGGTTTAAATGGGTGTAACGGGGGTGTGTGTGCGTGCGCACGTGCATGTGCGGGCGCTCAGTAAAAGAAAACCAATATAACTAGTTTTAAACAGGCATGAGTGTGCCCGCAGAGGGGCTCACCTGGGTTTTAAATTTACATTGAAGCAGTGCAGCTAAGCCCTGCAATTTGATTGATTGCAGTGTCATATGACGGCAGGAGAGACAGTGATTAAATATCACATGGATTGGGGAAACAAGTCTTGATCTCATGCTATGAATACATGACGTAATTAAAAGTGAAATATGTTCAAGATCCAGCTTTTGTTTCACAATGTTCTTTGCTTTCTACTTGCATTCCCTTCAGTCCAGGTGGTTAAAAATATTTCTAATCGATTTTGTAAAAGATTTTAAACTTCAAAATTTGGAGCGTAAACCACTCAATGCTGTGTCTTTCTAAAGAAAAGGTTTATTCTTCAGTGATTTAGATGAGAGCAGCCTCAGGAACTGGGGACTATAGTCCTCGCCGGATCACAGGAGAGTGCCCCTTTGTAACAGTAACCTTGACTGGTGCAAGGAAGTAGACTGATGTTTTATCTTCTCTCCTGTGTGTCCTGCTTTGTCAAACTGGGGAAACTTGTTCTAAGACATACCATAATAATTACAAGCCATGGAAGAAGCCAAGCTACAAATGTAAGCGTACAGACTTCAGGCTAAATAGGATCAGAACCAAATCAAGTGAAGTGGTTTACTTAGTTTGCAAGATTTTTTTCCTACAGATTTCATAGTCCTATGTCTCTCCAAAGTTTCTAGCGTGCTGTTGATGTTATGTTAAAAAGTAATAATGTGTTTGCTTTCCTGGCAAGCTCTCCAATAACAAAAAGACTAAGTTGTTGATCCTGCTCTAATAAAATGAAATTTAAACATTAAAGTAGTGGCAGAACAGTCTCTTCTCACTCTCCAAAGTGTTTTCTCAGATTTCATACCCAACCAAAGATGGGGAAAGCCAGGTTTGGGGGGGTTTTAACCTGGATTTTAGAAGCAAACCAACAAGCGACCCCAAACTGCCAGTTATGAAGCACTTATTTCGATCACATGTCCACAACCCTGGGGTTGATAAATACTGTAAGAGTTAGGACTTACCCCTACTCCCATTTCCTACTCTCTCTAGTTTCTCATTGGTATTCACTCTGAAGTGTAACTTTATTCTGTCTACCAAAAGTCGTTTCGCCCCATGGCCTTTCTTACAACTCTGGCTTGCATAGGTGAACTGAATATACAGTGCACAGATCATGGTGTAGTTTAAATCAGTTTGTGTCTTGGTAAACAGTTTCAAGTGGAGCATTTTCTTATGTTCCAGTAGTACTTAGGAAATCCCCATGTTCTCAGGATTTGTTTTCCTAAAATTGTGCGCTCTTCATTTCTGGGGGTTGCACGTTGCTGTTTCTGTACAACATTTGGTTTCAGGCATTTTGCATTCCCTGACTTTCACAGTTTTCTTCATATAAGACAACCTTTTAATGAATCTTCTATAAGCTAGTACTTACACAGCCTAAAACAGGCCAGCAATTAATAACTGTCTCCATTAATCTTAAAGACGATCATCTTTCTAAATACAGAGTTGCTGTACCACTGTGAATAATACTACGGCACTAGACATTTAGCAGGAGTTACATCGGCTCATCACAGCACATCTAATCCACGTAGTCTTCAGTGAGGTCTTTTAGTCTTTCAACCTGTAAATCAGAATGAATTGCACTCCAGACTTTCCACTCCAAATGTAACTGCTCTTTAAAATGAAAGGGAACAGGGATCCTTTTGCAGGGCGACTCTGTAATATGTTCTCACTTAACAGCAAGCTCAATTTGTGGATGCTTCAGTGATAGCATAGCATCAGAGCATAGTTGGGGCACAAGGTTTTGGTCCCTCATCTCAGATTTTTAAAATTTGGACAATTCTGAAGAACGATGCGAGAATTTACATGCACCAATTCAACAGCATAAATGCAGTCAAGCCATCTGATTAGACTAGATGTGAAAATGTATTTGAAAAAAACAAGGCTTCATCTGGCAACTGAAAACCGGACAGTATTTTAAGTAATCATAGCTGAAATGTAACTATTAGCAGTCTAAGTTAGCTATGCATACACACACACCCTCTCCTCCTTGCACAATGTCATTTCCTGTTCAGACGTTGCAGACTGTTCTCTGGGATAACTGAATACCGAATGCCTTTGTTTGGTTTCTCTTTTTACAGTGGATCTTTCCTTTCTTTGAATTTGTCACTGAAGTATCTACATTAATAGTAACTTCTAAAATACTGCCAACAGCAGGTGTTCAAAATAATAATGAGTCCGTGGCTTAAAATCATAAGACTTTTAACCACTGAATGTTTGCTTCTTTTTATGTTAAACAGAATCTAAGCATACTAAAAATGACTGACGGTGGATTTTTACAAAGCATCCCATGATCTTTAATGTAGCTTTTATGATTGCGATAATAGCAATTGTTGTCAATACAGATAATAAAACAATGGCTGAAAGGGACGGGAATGTTCGACCCGATCAATACTTGACTGCTTTGATAGTCTTAATACGTGTTATATTTTTATTACAGATCCAAGTGGATAGTTTCACTAGTTATAGATCTAATAGGAATCCTGGGAAAACGTGGCAGTTTTTTAATGAAAATAAGTGCTTCTTTTAATGGTAGTCTTTCTGTAGCTGACATAAATAGATACAATATTAATGGAAGTTGCTGAAATCGGATTTTTGGCTAAAAAGGGTTATTTGTCCTTCACAAAATGATCTGATTGGGACAAATGGATGCAATTCCCCCTATTAATCGTTCCACTTTGAGACGACCCAAAAGCTTTTACCAGATCACTGAGCTGTGAGTTTGATGCTTCCAGTTCCTGATACGGAGAACACTGGAGCCGCTTCTCAAAATCCCGCGGCAGAACTCAGCCGGGGTTCAGGCTAAGTGGCTAGTGGTGATAGGGAAGGATTGTTGGGAAAGAGTCTTTCCGAGCGTTGCAGTCCAACACTGCAATACTAAAATTGCGGGGAATGGGGGAATTAATGGACACCATGCATGGAGGGCTGTTTTGCAGTATTGTGAATATGGAAAGTGGAGTAGAGTTTGCATTATAATTTCACTTCTAGCTCGGAGTCATTGTACTGAGTAAGCTTTACTCCACTGCTGAAGCAATATTTGCCATAGATGTGCCAATCACTCAGCTAGAAAACTGTGACTCTTGCTCATGCGCAGTTGAGAATTTAGCACAAGCTCTCTCTCGTATCTTGGATGTAATTTACAATAAAGGCACTTCAAAAATAATTTATTCCTTACATCAACTCCATGTACTCTTCATTCTTTAATCAGTGCTTTCCCCCCTTACTTCTGCACACCAGTACAAAAATATATCTATATCAGCAAAACTTGTACATTTAGATAAGCCTAGAGAGAAGTTACCTGATACTACAGGGCTTTTAAACATGTGGATTACAACTCCCAGCCATTGGATCTTGTTGTCAGCAAAGTTCAAACTGGAAGTAAAATGCATGTTTGTAACAGAGACAGCAGTTAACCACTGAACTGTTGACCAATGGGTGTGTAAATTCTGCATCATTTGCAGTCAGAATTGGATGGCTTTGGAAAAAGTATGCTTTAGTTCAACCATGAATTGAATCACTGGATGAAGTTCTGTGGGTTGTGGTACACAGAAGGTCAGAGTGGATGGTTGTAATGGTGTTCTCTGACCTGGAAATATACGAGAAAGCGTGGGTAAATGGATTCTAACTTGAGTCACCGTGAACATTGAATAATCCAAATGAAACTTGCACATTGTAAGCCACCAGTTGGTTAACGCCCTGGCAAGGGCAAATGTTCTTTACTTTCATTCTTCCTTTCGCTTCTAGTTCACTGTGGTTTGGAGAGTCTAGGTGGTGTTTTCATTGGCACAGTCTATATTACTTTCTCCCTTTGTCCACACTCCAGTACAAATAGATTACATTTCAAGGTTGCTTGTTTGATTAGCTTCATTATTCCTTTTAGTCACATAAACAATTTTTTCTTTGAATGTGTATATCTGTATTTCCAAGATACTTTTCACCTTAAGGACTTTTTGAATTTGTTTGAGTTGTGGGTGGTTGAAGTTGTGTAGGCTCAAATATTGAATTTCAGACTAATTTGCCCAGAAGATTAAGCTTAACACGTAAGAATCTTAACCTCTCTGTCTCTGAGTGCATACCCTCTTTAGAGTGGCTTTTGTTAGTGTGTTAATGGACACTTGTCACTAAAGGGTTGGGCTGTTTTGTGGCTGAATACAGTCTGGAACATTCAAGTTTATAGGAAGATCCATCTTAATACTGTCGATTAGAAAAGCAAGCTGATTTCCTACTGAGGGACAAGATGCTATTCCAGCTGTCTTAGCCTATTAGTTCCTTTTCTCTAGAACTTCCTGCCCAGAGCTGCTGTTGTCATTTCAATTTATAAGTCAAAACTGGAGGTTCTTTCATTTTCCTTAGCTTCTAAACATTAGCCTGGTAATGAAGACTCTTGTGATGTCTTAGCAGGCCCAGGCACTATAAAAGCATTTCCTGTCTAGCTATCAAGAGGTTACATACTACTAACCCTATGTTGCACAATTGCTTCTAAAATAGCCGCTTCTGCTAAGTAAAGTTAACTGAATATAAGCTTGTGAGTTTTCTGCATGTTGTAGGGGTATTGATCTGAAATCTGAATCCCATAATTTAGTAAATGGAAACCTTAATGTGAAGCAGAATTACTTTGAACAACGTCTATGGGAGCATCATAGAAATGCAGGGCTGGAAGGGACCTCAAGAGATCATCCAGACCAGCCCTCTATGCTGAGGCAAGAGCAAATAAACCTAAGGCCATCTCTGACAGGTGTTTGTCCAACTTGTTCTTAAAAACCTCCAATGACTAGGATTCCACAACTTCCCTTGGAAGCCTGTTCCAGAGCTTACTTGAGGGGTAGACAAAATTGGCTCACAGCTAGGCACCAGCACTATGGTGCACTCATCTCCAGATTACCTTAGTTTTAAATGATCTTCAAGAATAGTCTTAATCTGATTAAAACCATGTATGCCAGAGTTAAGGTTTGTCCTCCGACTACAAATCTCTATCTATCTATTGTAGCTTCTGAGATGGTCAAGATCATACAGTATTTAGAGATCTGCAATACCCAACAGTTTCTTAATTCATGGGACTGAGTGTTGTCAGACTTTGCTAGAACTGTGGGCTCTGTTGTTAAAACCATTTTTTTTTCAGGAGTTGAATATTAACATCCAATAGAAATCAAAATTAGTACTTGGGGAAAAAAACCCTTCTTTTCTGAGTATTTTGTGTCTCCCCCGAATTGCAGCAAATTATATATTCACTTGTGGTAAATTAGCAGCAAATGTAAACTTTTGTTATGCTTTTTTTTATAGTCTTCTGTAGTTGATGGCAATCCATAACCAGTGATCACTCTTTGTGGTGTTTTATTAATGGCTCTCATTTGTTCTGGAATGCATTTACTTGGGAAGCAGCAACTTAAGAAGCTTACTGTTCAGTGAACGGTAACTGTTAACTTTTTTCCATCTAGAAGTTATTCTTTTAGATTTTATCACCCCAGCAGGTTTAAGGATCTCCTGAAACCACATCCCAGTCTTCTTATCAATCTTCCGATAACTCTAGAACAAAACGTAGGCTTACGAACGCTGAGGTCATTCATTCTTCTGGTTTGCTCTTTCTTTTTAACACTGGAACTGGTGCAAAGTTTGAGTGAGTTAACAGGCTATCATTTTAAGGGGGGGGGGAAACAAACCCAGATCAAACTATATTTGTATATGCTGCTACTCTGAGTAGAGCCCAATTCACAGGAGCCCTTGTGAGCTTAATGTGGATGTAATTTTCATCTCTTATGAACATTGTGAATACTCATATCTTGGGTCTGTAAATATCGGGATCAAATTAAGTCTCAAAACAATTTAGTTTATTGCGGAAATGTTGGTTTTCTAATAAACTTTTGACAGAATACTCTGAAATGTAATTTAATTTAATCCTCGAGTAGAATTCAGGGAATAAAGCATTGGTAAGTTCTGGTTATATGCATTTAGAGCCATTACCACGGGTTGCTGTGGTTTCAGCCTTGGGCTAAAACACACGAAGCTAAGTATAGTCTCTGTTCTGACTCTGTGACACGGAATACTTCTGTCAGAATATATTCCTTGAGCACCAGATGCGTTTTTTAAAATTTGGAATGAGTCCCGTGAATATAGAATGCTGGGCTAACTACAGCTCCTGCTGACGTGGTGAGTCCTCCGACCTCACACCATGGCGATAACAGCTTTTCCTGCTTTTTGTTACTCCCTGAAATTATTTATAGCTTGACATACAAAC
This sequence comes from Pelusios castaneus, assembly GCA_007922175.1. Lineage (NCBI taxonomy): Eukaryota > Metazoa > Chordata > Testudines > Pelomedusidae > Pelusios > Pelusios castaneus. The sequence goes on from ML685990.1 coordinate 80,911, forward strand.
TGTTTACGGTTCAAACCTTCTGTCTCCGTATTTCGAACTGTAAACCAATCTCAATTCTTGACTGGCCTCAATGACCAGGGTATTTTTCAACATGGCCAAATATTTGCTATACAAGATATACCCTCCCCATTTCCCATTGTACTGTCCCATTAAAAAATATCTGAGCAGAAATAAAACAGATTCAGCATATTTCAGACCAGCTCCAAATGATGGAGAAGTAAAGTTGGTTCACCTACACAAATAAGACAACAGAGTCTTGTGGCACTTTTAAAGACTAACAGATTTATTAATCGCATGAGCTTTCGTGGGAGAAAATGGGATTTTCTCCCACGAAAGCTCATGCGATTAATAAATCTGTTAGTCTTTAAAAGTGCCACAAGACGCTGTTGTCTTTCTACAATAGACTAACACGGCTACCCCTTTGGAATAAAAAATAGCACACGTTTGCTTCTCCTTCTATGGTTAGAAATCCAGTTGCTGCTCTAAATGTATAAATCACAGCCTGCCGTGCTCCATGAACTGTGTGTCCTGTGTCATCAAGACTTTTGTTTTCTATTTGAGCATTCAAATTTGCTGATCCTGCAGGGGAGTTTCAGAGTTCATGGGTGAGCAAGCTGGGCCATGACTGTGGTGGCGACGTTAACGTTGATAGACCCAATCCAGCTAGACTCTGAAAGGATTAAAGAGCCCAGTATGGCTACAGATTGCAGGAACTGCACCAGCCTGCAAAAGTCTCCCTGTTTAAGTACGTCAGCCCAGCAGGCTTGATTGTGTAAAACATTCGAAGATGGTACGCGAGCACCTCATGCCAGCCACCTCAGAGCTCATGTTGTTGGGCGATTAGACCATACTCTGGAAATCTGTATCCTAAAAATGTTGCGCCGTGAACGTGCTCTGACGGCCTAGCTAAGAAAATAGTTGGTTTGGAAAATTGAGCAACATGGATTGAGCAGGCGCGTACCGCCGCTGACACTATGGGAGGGTGAGGGATGGAAGCTTGCTGGGTTTGAGGGGCAGTGAGGGCAACTACAGAGACGGGAGGGGCTGTCCTGGCAATTCCTACTGCCATTTTTTGGGGCCCAGGGCCATGCCTTCCCTCCGCCCCTCTTGGTGGCTGGCACAGCGACACCAGCTTGTTCCCAGTCCCAGTGCCTGGCATCTGCCACCTCTCCGGGAAGGCAGGGAGAGGATCTCAGTGCTAGCTGCTCCCTGGCAGCTGGCCTCCTCTCCAGACATGTTTCCGGGTTCTGCCTTTGCTCCGCCAGCTAGTGGAACAAAGGCATACTGTACCTCAGCCTCCCCTCACCCCCCAATATGTCCATCCTCCTGCTTCCTGCTTTCCCATCCTCTGGGAAGATTTAAAAGAACCCGAAAAGTGTTTTACTACAGTGTGAATGCAGCAGATACAGGGTAGGAAGCCTTGTGCACTGGTGGCTGGTGACAGCTAACGTGGGGCTGAGTGCTCAGAGGAATATTTTCAGGTCTGTGCGCTTAGCTTGCAAGAAGTGTGCTTATAAAATGCCACCACATTTGGGGAATATTACTGCACAAATCATTTTGTGCATTCTACTTTCTTCCCCACTCTCCCTCCCGCCCCTCCGTACACACATGGGTTCCTCAAGGCTTTTAGGGACGTGTACATAGCTTACCAGTCTAGGTATCTAGAGACACTAATCGTTTTCCATTTTGCTCTGCTGCGTCCAGCTGTTTTTTTCCAAACAAGTCACCACAGGTTAACACTGATTCATTGAATGGAAGCCAGTGGAGCGAACAGGGCAAGCCATCATAACAGACTGTTCGCATGTCTGTTGAGTTCAGCTAAGTTTCAGGCACGCTGCCACTGTGTGTTTACAAGCCTGGAGCAGTAGCTCTGTGTGTGGAGCCAGGGTGCAGAGGGAAACCAGCTAGCCTCTTGCTGTTGATGTTAAGCACCGCGTGAGAGGGAACAGGAATCTCTAACGTCTTTCAGAGGGAGAAATTCCAATGCGTCCCACTGCAAAGTTATTGAAAATGGTCTGTACTCTTCATTGTGGCCCTGTAATGCAGTTCAAATGACCATGCTGTGATTGTACAGCTCTGAGCAATGCCCAGGATAACAGAGTGGGATTTAAACATAGGTCTTTCCCCCACCGGGATGAACTTCTCTGAAAAATGCCCGTGAAGTCCATTCTTAAATTCTGCCCATGCGTTTTCATTATGGGTTTAGAGCATGTTGTGCGTTGCAGATGTTCACGTTTTTGGCACACTCCTGTGGTGGAAAGAAAAGATCCAATTCTCCTTCTTGCTGTCGAGTAACTTAGTTAACGAAGAAGCGTAAACATTCACTTCATACCTGGCCTTCATTTTGGTAGCAGATGTGGTCTGCTGGCCTCCAGTGTGGTGTTTAACTTGTGGTTTTTTTCTCATCTTTTAGTTACTATGTGGGCAGCATGTTGTAACTGGTTCTGTCTGGATGGACAACCTGAGGAGATGCAGCAGCGGCCGCAGCAGGGTGCCAGATCCCAGGCCTATTCCAACCCAGGTTACAGCTCCTACCCTTCTCCGACAGGTTCTGAACAGAACTGCAAAGCGTGTGGGGTGCACTTTGAAAATTCCTCTAGGAAAGTAAGTGGTGAATTTAGCCACTGATTTGGGCACCCGTTTGGTTTGACTGACGTACACAATCTGGTTCCCAGGTAGTTGTTTACAGGGTCAGTTTCAAGAGCCTGCAAAACACATAACCAGAGGAGGTTCTTTATTTATGGACAGTGTATAGCAAAGGATAACTTACTTTGCTTCTTTATTTCTTAGTAAGTTTCACAGTTAGCTGGCACTGTTGAAGATCATCAGCATTTTAATGGTTAACACACAATATTCTTAGCTGTACTAGGTGCTTTCATAAAGGGCAGCAAGCTATTTATAATCAGTTAAAGCAGGGCTTGACAAAATTGGTGCTCAGTTAGGTGCCAGCAGTTCTATTTTTGGTTGCCAGAGGGCGCTCCTCCATTGCATTTCCAAAGTGGTGCTAGGAGCCAGGCTACAAACCCTGGTCGCCATGGCGACTTAGTGCTCTGGTTTTGTCAAGCCCTGCGTTAAAGGGATACCAACCTGAAAAAAGTTACCTACTGTTATTACAGTTAGCACCTAGAATTGCTGAGTTCATTTGTAGATTCTTTGACAGCATTTCATGTTATAGTTTGTTTCCCCTATTTTCTTGTGGGCCTTTCATATGGTTATGGGGAGAAGAAAACATTTTAAAACAAGAAAATGTCACTGCAAAATTCCTGACGGTGTACCTGAAATCACTATAATTCATTCTTTTCATATTGACTGGGATTGAAGGCGTGTCCCTTTCTGAGAAGCAGAAATGGCAGTGTGTCACTTGATCCTTATGCATTCTAGCTGGCAAAACCATTGGTGTCATGAGGTTCAAAATTAATCAACAGCCGCTGGCCAGGGAAATGATTTAAACAGGGAGTTTCCCTGAGTGGTTAGGAGCTGGTTAGAATCCACACTCCATGGCTCAGCCAGCATCTTATCTGTACTGTTTCTCAGTGTAATGAATAAAGAATGGAGGCATTTGATCAGGATAAATTAAACTTTTATAATGCTCTATTTTAAGGTACTCCTTCATGACACAGTCTTCGAGTGGAGCTATAAAACCTACAATCAACTGCTAAGGAGTCAAATTAATTTCGGCTTTCTCCCTTTTTAGGCATTGGAAATTTTGGACTGGAAATGAGTAGAATTGAACTTTTCATTTTTAGCCACATTTGGATGCTCACATGTGTCTGGGAGAAGATTAACTCTTGATAAAGCTGCTTTACGTGTCTGTTTTTGTATTGAGAGAATCTTAGGTTGCTTTAAGAAACTATTCTAAGGATTAACAAATTTCTTCGGGCATAAGCTTTGTGGGCTGCAATCCACTTTGTCAGATGCAGTGGGTTGCAGTCCATGAAAGCTTATGCTGGAAGAAATTTGTTAGTCTTTAAGGTGCCACAGAACTTTCGTTGTTTTTGCTATATACAAAGACTACACGGCTACACCTCTCGAACTTATTCTAAGGATTAAAATTTTGGAAATACATTTTTGTCTTAACAGGGTTCAGGTGCCTATGTCCTGAAAGTAGACAGTTTGTGTGTGTGTATAGCAGTATATAGTAGGAACTGTCCCCAGTAAGAGATCCTCTTTCTCTACAGAATACATGACAAAAGAATTATTCAGAACCAAACTCTGACTCTTTTCCACAGCAGTGAAGAAAGGTGAGGAATTGATTATTTTTTCAGCACAGTGAAAGAAATGAATGTGATAGTTAGAGGCAGCCGCAGTCCTACGTGTGTATGGTATTGGTAATATCAAAAGCTTTTCACTCTTTGCAAAGTGAGTGTAATATTTATTACTTGGTTGTTTACCAACGTGTCATTAATGTTTTACAGTCTAAGGCGAAGCCACTTTAGTCCGCCATCGGGGAAATGAATTAAAGGACACATTGGAATCTGCTGCCACAGAATCACAGAAAATTCTGTACCCTATCCAGGATGGCTGAAGCAGCTATATTGAGCTGCAATATGCAATTAATATTTAAATCAAGCCAAATATGTTAAAAGTACGGGTCAGGGAAACGTTGAGTTCTCAAGAAATATATCTGGGAAAACTCAAGAGACTTGTTAAAAGGGTCAGGGTACAGAACAGTGAAAGCAATTTCCAGTCAGGTCAATATGGACATTTTCAGTTGTATCTAATAAGATGCCTTTATATAATTGCTCAAGCATCTTTAAAGGATGTTGTGTTGTTTTTGATCTCGAAAACAATGTTATTTTCCCCCCTATTCTCCAAGATAACTTCTGATTCTGGCTTCCTGTTTTCACAGGATGAGCATTAATTTAAGTCTGACGTGGCTGATTTTTGTCTGCTGTTAGCAAGATACGCTAGGTACTTTTTGAGAAGAGATCAAGTTCTCTTTGCCACCGTCTCCTCCCCTAACAAAGACTTCTAAGTGTTTCAGACATTGGCTGACATTTTCAGGAAGACCGTTTTCTTTGTAGCATACGTACTGAAAGAGCTCTGGCAAGCTCAGGTCTAAGATATAAAACAGTAGCTCTAGATGAACCTTGAATGTTGGCATTGTCTCAACAAAACAATGAGCCAAGTGAATTAAGCAGAAATTCTAGACTCTCTGCAATTCTAGCTCCAAAGAGGGAGCCGTGTTAGTCTAGTTCAGCAAAACAAACAAGGAGTCCTGTGGCTCTTTTAAAGACTAGCACATTTATTTATCGCGTGAGCTTTTGTGGGAGAAAATCCCACTTCTTCAGACGCTTTGAAGATGGGGAAGTTGCCTGGTTCCCAATGGCAAGGTTTAATATGTTGTCTTTGTTTTTTTTAAAGTAGCTGTTTTGGTACTGATATTCTCTTTAATCGCCACCTTTTCTGCCCAAATATACACCACTGTTTAACAAATACACAAGAAGTTTGTAGTGATCATCTGGAATAGGAGACATCAAATATTTACCTTGCTATATGCAACTAAATACTTGATGCTCAAGTACAGGAGGGCAACATGATTTCTCTGAAGTGAATTCCTGCTGGTCAGTTTATACAAGAGGGACATATTTGTGTTATTTTTATTTTGACCAGTCCTTTTGAATTATTCTGATAGCTGGAGATTAGCTGAGGCATTTGTGACAGATATGACAATTTCCTGCAATATCGTTCTTTTAAAAAAAACACACGCTGAACATGCATTTGTGTTAAATGCGAGATGATGTATTCTTCTGGGTCGGGACCGTAGGTAACTTCTCTGGGGGGGGGAGATGGGATGTAAGGCCTGGATGATCCAATGACTATATTAAACAGTATGTGCCACACAAGTCTGGACTTTTGGGACAATAAATGTGAAGTGGAATTTCTGAGAGGTATCTATGGAGAAATCTCCACTTCCGGTTAGGCAACAATCCTGCCCTTTGATGCTATGCCCTGAGGTGTGGACCTTTGTCGGCCGATCCTGTTACAAGGGTAGATCAAAGGACACGCTGTGTAAAGGAAAGACTGGTTGTGCTGGTTCTGAGTTGAGGCTGTTATGTACTTGTAACCACAGAAGAAAACCTTTCGTGGGTTTGAAGGACTGACTTCTACCAAAGCCCTTGGTGGTGTTGCGGGCTGCTATTTGCTAAGCTCCTTTAGGAGTGTGTAGATGATTTTACTCTCTCTAATTTCTTAGCGAGACAAAGAAAGCCAGAGACTAAATGGATGTGCGAACCCGGAGGATTAATAAGTAACTAAAAATCCAGTCCAGGTTTGTAGTGATAGAAAATTACCTGAAAGCTGATTGGTGGCCTGTGTGAAAGAAGGTGGTCTGAGTCCACCTACCAGTGGATCATTGATCCCCAGCACAAAAATCTCCTTCCTAACTGGCAGAATCAGGAGAAAGCGACTTACTGAATCACTTCGCTTAGTCACACTCAGGAGCAGATCAAGGCTGAGTCAGTCAGCCTGACTTAGGAGAGGACAGAAAATTGTGTATTACTGCGTGTGCTGTGCTGTTCGGCAGAGAGGGCCATTGTCCCAGTTGATGACTTTTACTAGCACTGAATCACTCCACACATTTAAAAAAAAAAAGTCAGGAGACAGGCAGGACTGAAGGGACACTCATGATGGTGACTCTGTTAGTAAGTGCTCTGTCAGAAGTGTTGAGCAAAACAGCTCCGGCTGAGGAGCGGCGAGTGTTCAGAAAATCAAGCCTGTTCCCAGCATGCTGAGGGCAGTAGAAAAACGTAGCTGTGAGGCAATAGAATTTAAAAATTCTGATTTGCTTAATTTGCCTTAATTCCTCCGCACCAAGCAACTCTTCTGACTCTGAAGGCCAGATTCTCAAAAATATAGAACTTCATGTGGTGCTAGTTCCTGAGCTCCCGGCTACTTAGAAGTGGAATTTGAAAAACTGGCTGCTGTGGGAAAAACTGATCCTTGTTTCCTTTTCCTCCTAGTGGAGGGGTCCCTCAGAAGATAATTTATGCTTGGGGTTTGAAGGCCTGCTACCAAAGCCCTTGTTGGAGTTGCCGACTGGTATCTGCTAAGCTTTTTAGGACGGGTGTAGAAACCCAGCTCAGATAGATCTGTTTTACTTTGGAAAGCTTAGGATAGACAGATCAGTTGCATTCCATCTGTGATTTCACTGGGTGGTTGGGTTCAGAATAAACCATTGAAAACTTGCAGTTTTGGTGGGTGGAGTTCATTGCTTTAAAACTTGTTTCTGTTTCTGTAACAATTTATCTAAGAACTCGGTGTTGAATCCATCCACGTCTCAGAAATGCTTCCGTTTTAAAATTTTCTTTGTCAACAGCACCTATGGTGTGCTTGACATATCTTTTATAAATGAGGTGGCTTTGATTTGTCTTGGACATAGGGTATAATTGATCTTATGTATGGTGTATTAAACCCCAATACCATTCTTCTCTGATCACTCTAAACCTTTGTGGCTAACGTATGTATGTTTTGTGTCTTTTCTCTCCCTCTCTTCTGTCTGAGTAGCACATGTGCTTTGACTGTAAAAAGACTTTCTGCACTTCCTGTTCAAGCCAGCCTGAAAGCAGCCCTCTTCTCTGCCATCTCTGTCAACGCTTTCAAGCCACAGCCTTTCAGCGGGAGGAGTTGATAAAGATGAAGGTGAAGGATCTACGGGACTATCTGGCACTTCACGAGGTTTCCTCAGAGATGTGCCGTGAAAAGGAAGACCTGGTGTTTCTGATTCTTGGCCAGCAGCCTGTAATCACCCAGGAGGATAGAATTCGAATCCGAATCCCTCCATCTGACACATCTGGACAGCAGATTCGGCCACAGACCAGCACAGCATCTTCTACCTCACACGATGCCTTTCCGCTGTCGACAGACCCCGTCTCCAGCCCAGTAACCCAGGAACACCAACAGGTACAGCCAATCCCCACTTAGAAGCGCTTTCCGTGGATTCATTCCCCCCTCATTCATTGGCAGGTTAATTCTTGAGACACTGCTCCTGGTTTTTCCCATCATATCTTCCTTTATTAAAGATCAGTGCGTACTGAGCATGTGGGGCTTCTATGACCATAAATGACAGTCCTTCAGCTGTGTTTTAGGTGTCTGATCGGCCCATGTTCATAACCACACAGCTAAATTTAGGGGCGCCGAGAACTCTCACTAGCGTCAGTGTCTGAGTGAGGAAAGGATTCCATTAATGGAATTCTTTTTTGGACGTTCAACCTTATTTTTGGGCCTGGTTTGGATGCACTGGATACTTCAGTCACTGTTCTAAGGCAGTCTCATCATTGCGGTGTGTTCCACGCTCACGATGGCACTAGATCTCCCTGTGACTAATAAATCATATGGATATTTTGATATCTGCACTGACCCTAACGTGTATTTTACTTCCATGGCTAGCTTGGATGTTTGACATCACACTGACAACTATATGCAGTTGTTAAAATGTTATATTCTCATTTTATATTTTTTGAGCCAGGAGGCAATCAAAATTTCCAAGTTATATTGGAGTTGAAACAGACGGGGAGGCAATAGGAGGCTCCTGGAGTCTGTTCGTCTGATTTGGGTCTGCAGGAATGCTTTGACTGAGGCGAAAAGTTATTTGTCCCTGGCACGGACCCTGCCAGAAACTGCCCAGCTGGACTCCTTCAGAGGAAATTTGTAATCTGACTATTTACGTTGCCTTGCTTTCTTAGTAGTCTTTCTACTGGCTGCTGTGGAATGTTTTCTTAGGGTCTGTCCATACAAACACGGAGTTCACAGCAACTGCTGGGGTGGAAATCTGCCTTACGTCAGCCTGCTGCGCACCAAAAGTTCCCTGGTGTGGTTAGTCTCTTCCCGTTACAAAGGGGCATAGATCAAAGTGCTCTGTGGAATTCTGAGTGCACGGCAGCAGGATCCATACGGATACTTAGTGCACGTCAATTAGAACAAGTAGATTTACAGCCCAGCTTCCCATGAACTAAGCGTTCATTAGACAAACCCTTTATGTTTAACATCTACTCTGGGCCTTAATTCTCCTTGGGCCAGCTTGGAAAATGCACCGCTTAGTTTCTCTTTAGGTGTATCATGAGGCAGGGTATCTTGTCCTCAAATATAACTGCACTTTTAAACATCTTTCACACATAGAGTTAAAGGGCCTTTTTACTGCCTTTGTGGTAGCTCATGTTTGGAAATGCATGTGTTTCTCCAGCAAATTCCAGCTCCTGGCTTGATTCCTATTTCATCCGGACACTGTGCGGGAATTCTCAGTAATACTGGCTCTTAAAAGCTTTCCATGCTCCGGGTGTTTGACCGTTATTAACCAAGTAGACACATTCTCTCCATTTTTACTAAAACTCAGACTGAGGTGGAAAGAAAAAAATCCATGCCCAAAGCCACAGGTTTGACTGGGTTACAGCTCAGTTCCTTTCACCCCATCCAGTGCTTGGAAATTCTCTCCCCCCTCCCTCTTCAGCTGCCCTTGTTTCTCCATCTTTTCCCACTTCAGCGTCTCACCCCTACCTGCCCACAGAGCGCTCCGCTCTAGGGAAGCTGTAAACTCCAGACACCTTGCAGTGGTGCTTGAACGCTGCTCTGGGGGAGCTGGAGAAGACGAGCAACTGACCCTTCACTTAGCATCTCCAACAGAAGATCCGAAACCCAGCGACAAGGAGTGAGCGCTGCGCCGTTACGGTCGTGGAGTAACTGAGCCGTCTTGAGGAGCCCCATGCGGTGGTCTCGCACCACAGCGCGAATTAGTGACACATTGTCGTGATTGTGCTGTCGTGACCTATCACATGCTGATGCCACCTCACAATGAAAGATTGCAAAGCAGGGGTGGTGCTTGACATCATGATTAGCCGGTGGCTTTGTGCAACTCTTTTTGAGTCTCTACCATCTGTCTCCTCCTAGTCCAGGCTTGCATGCCCCACAAGACAACATGTGGGGGTTTATTGTACAAAAAGTATTCTAACAGGGCTCAGCGTATAATAAGGTGGGAACTCACAGAGCCACATGTAACACTCATGTTTCAAATTGATGTACTTCTTTAAGCTTGAGGAGTGTGGTATGGGAAGCTTCCCCGTGGCTCCGTTTTTGTCTGGTAATGAGTTCACTGGTTCCACCGTGCAGTGGTTGCCCAGATGTCAAAAGCCATTTCCCTCTGGCGGTTGGTGAAAGATGTATTTCCTCTTCTAGACAAATGGGTGTGTGCCTCCAAACCAAGACGACATGACAGGAATTGAGAATGCAGCTGAAGTGCCAACAGAGGAGGAGACACAGGTTTGTGTGTGGCCTAAAGTCCGACATTATTCTTAGTAGCTTTATCTTGTCCATCACTGAGCTAGTGCAGAAGTAGTTCAGAGTACATCCGCCAGAGGACACTTTACTTGGAAGTGGCAGGAAGACCGTGTATGCAAAGAACCTGGGGTCACTTAACACAAGCAGTCTGCAGAGGTGTTCATAGAGGGACAATTGGAAGACAATTGATTTATACAGGTGTCACAAATTAACCTTGGTGGTGACTTGCAACATGGATATGAACCAGCTTAACTCTCCGAACACGAGGGTCCTCCGTCATGGAGGACAGCATAATATAACTTCATAGTATATCCCTCTTAGAAGGACCTTGTATTCTTTGTAACTGGAGAGATTCATGGGGTGAAGGTATCTGCCGTATAGAGAGATGAAAGATCATTCACCTCCAAGGATGAGTTCCTGCTAGTAAATGTAAGAAACGCTGCTTTGAATTTCATCATCACGTTACATTGATCTGTCTTTGCTCCATTTCAGTCTGTTGACTCGGAGGATAACCTGGTTCAGGGACGGAGGGCCTCTCTTTCAGACCTAACCAGCGTTGGAGACATCGACGCGCTCACTGTGCGACAGCTGAAGGAAATCCTTGCTCGCAACTTTGTCAACTATAAAGGCTGCTGTGAGAAGTGGGAGCTGATGGAGCGGGTGACCCGTCTTTATAAAGAGAAAGACCTTAAGCATCTGGGTAAGATGGAAGAACTCATCAGTTTACCTGGCTAACGCGTTCTCTCTCAAATCTCAGATTTGGCAGGGGCTAGGGTTGGCTTTCTCTTATGTTCCTTCCGTCACTATTTTAGAAGGTGGCCTCCAAAAGTTTCTGTCTCTGCTCTTTGCAAATCAGAACAGACTAGAGGCCTCCTATACTAAATGACATGGTCTTCCCTTGTGTAGAGGGAATGCTGTTAAACTGTGGGTAGGCTTGGTCTGTCCCTGTGCAGCGCTGCTGTTTCTGGGTTTGCCTCAGGGTATTAGAGAGACAAGGTGGGTGAGGTGACCTCTTTTATTGGACAAACGTCTGTTGGGAGACAGACTTTCAGCCTGAAGAAGAGCTTTTTGTAGACTGGAAAACTTCTCTCCCACAAAAAGAACCGATCTACCCCATCTTGTCTCTCAAACACCCTGGTGTGAACACAGTCACAACACGACATATGATAAGCTTGGCAGACTTGGATTATTTTATAATTTCAGTAGATACTATAGTTTATCTTTAAGCATTTTATTTAGGTTTTTAACAATTAAAATATTCACAGTTGCATGGGATTGTGGTTCGGGAAATATTTAATGACGGTAGATGTTTAGATTCAAAACGTTAACACACAAATTGTCAATATCACGTGTCAAAACATTCAAACATTTACATCCTCAAATCAAACTCCAAGTTCGAAAGCAGCACTCTCCTGCTTTGCCAGTGTGTACCTTTTCATAACAGATGAAAATCTTTTTTCATTCGTTTGTGTTTGTACTATTTAATGTGAGCTTCCATGCGTCTGACGAGGTGGGATTTTCCACCGCGAAAGCTCATGTGATAAATAAATGTGTTTAGTCTTTAAAAGTGCCACAGGACTCCTTGGTTGTTTGGCTGACCTAGACTAACACGGCTCCCCCTTTGGAACCTGCTTCACTATGGTTTACCACTGCATGTGTTGACCACATTAAGAGCTTTATATTAGTGTGGTTCAGCTCAAGAAAGTGACTTATTCACTGTATATTGAGTGAGAATGGTTGACTGATGACAAAAGCCGAGTTACTCCTGAGTGTTAGCCCTGCAGGAGCCAACATAGGTGAGGCAGATTGAGCTACAAACTCGTTCTTGTGCATCACCCCCAGAACTGTAGAGTAAATTACAAGATGGACCTATGCATACGTATTGCAAGCAGTCTGCAGAGGGTATCATTGAGGGACAACTGGAAGACGGGTGACTTTTATACAGGTGTTACAAACTAGCTCTGATGGTGCCTTGCAACTTGGATATAAACCAGCTTAACTCTCCGAACACAGGTTGAGTTTCAGGGCTAGCAGTTAGAAAAACGGAGACTATTTAACGTGGGAATTTGAAAGCCGATACATTTCCAATTGTTGAGAATCATTTAGGAACAGAAGCTCATTTTAGCCCTTTAGTTTTCGGGTTTAGAGCTGTTTGGTTTTGATCATCACTTACAGGGGCAATATCAACTTAAATCAAACCATTTCCGATCCTTAAAGTAAAATTATTATAACTAAAAGGCATTCTTTTCTTGCACTTTGTTTACTCTGTGCTTTAGCCAAGCATTTTGCATATTGAGATCTTTCACCCAACAGCATGAGGAGAAAACATTACAATAGAAAAGTGGAGTTTGATGCCTTTTTATGACATACAAAAATGATTTGAGAGTCATTTTGCTCTCTAAGGTCTTAAATTAACTAGTTGAAGCAGACAATCTCTTACTTAACCCTATGTGATGCAATTTCACCCTCTTTATATTACAGTGTCTGACACGGATGATCAAAATGGTAAGTAGTCTGTTGTTTGTTCAATCATTTCACCAGAAACCTCCTTAGGGCTAGTCCTTGCTGTTTTCTTATATAGTGGAGGTCTATGTCCTAGGCAAAAAAATCTTAGCTCCTCCTTCCCATGTGCTTAGGCAAACAGTCCCACCTTGGTATTGATGCAGGCCCAGGGTTGCTTACAAGACTCCAGTTGTGCTTAGTACACAATTATGAAAAGATGGAACTTAATTTTGGTCTCACATCATTGTATATAATTTGCTATCTGACATTGAACCACTAATAACATAGGTATGTGTTGATAACACTGTCCTGACACCATGTTATTTCCCGAAATGTAATTTTTTAAAACCTTTGTCTTCAGTTTCATCAGGCAGCGCAGGGCTCCCTAGTGCTGAAGAGAATCTCTGCAAAATCTGCATGGACTCACCGATCGACTGTGTCCTGCTAGAATGCGGCCACATGGTCACCTGCACCAAGTGTGGAAAGCGCATGAGTGAGTGTCCCATATGCAGGCAGTACGTCATCAGAGCCGTCCACGTCTTTAAATCCTGAGCGAGCACGAGGAAAACCACAATTGCCTTACAGCCTCATCTGTTGTCCGAGATGGTCAGAGCTGGCATGTGCGACCCCCCAAGAAACCTGAAGTTCATGGGTGAGATGAGGAAAGGAGGAAGCTTGGGGAATTTTTATTCTAGCCTTCGACTGGCTGTGCCCGTCACACCACAGTGCTTTACACTGCAGTGCCTACGCTCCCGGCAGCAGACACAGAAATAAATAACAGCCTGCTCTCTGATGATGGGGGACAAATAATCACCTGGCTTTCCCAAACTAACACCAGAATCGGAGACTTGTTTCCTCTGCAATAATAAAGAAGGGGTGGACTGAGGATTTGGCACATGACATTCTCTCTTGTTTTCCTACTACTGAATTCTCCCTTTCTTATTCCCTCTTTAATCCGATCTGTTCCAGGCTGCACATCCATTGATACTTTTATTTTCAGGGAATAATAATCTTCCAGGGCTGGTTTCCCTTTTCCCCTACTGCTTTTTTGGGTTTAGTGTGTATAACTTTGTTAATCAATAGTTCTTTATGCTTGCAGGTCAGGCCAGATTTTTCTCCTCTCTGCCTTTAGTTTTTTCATATTCAGCATTAATTGAATCCTAGCCCTCAGTGATGATGGTGAAATGTTCTCTCTTGCTACAGATTGATGTGGAAAGGAGGCATGACTTCAAACTGTTAAAGATACTTTCTTTCCCTTTGAAAAGTAAGACACAGGGAAACTGTTTAGGGCACAGCGCCTCCTCTTGAAATTTACCCACCAGTAGGTAATGTTTGTCTCCCTCTTTTACAACATGCCTTTCCGTGGTGATCCTTTTTTATAAGACCGCAGGATGCTGCCTCGCCTGCAGCGTATGCAAGCAATCCCGCTGTAACTATATTGGCTGTAGAGTCAACCTCCCCTAGAGACTAATGAGGCAGGACCCTGAGATCCTAGTTCCTCGTGTGCTTGTATTGCTTGAACATTAGGGGGAAAGGCCAGCATGGCCCCTGGACAATGGTTTTTCATCCTAAGGGTGGGGGAGACTTCTCTGTCCTGAGAAGCCTGCCATGGTGTATCCGTACATGTTCTCCCACTTCGACAGTTTCATCTGTAGGTTTTAGGAGACAAGGCCTGAAGTTCGCAGGAAAGTGTAGGGGGACAATTTCCACTGTAACCCTCACTAGCTGGGTGGTTTTTTCACTTTTTTTTTTTTTTCAATTTGTTAAATAGAGGAAGCCAGCGACTATCAGGCCGTAGCCTGCCTTATTTTGCCTGCTTACCAAGTCATTGCTCCACAGTCCCGAAGCATTGCCAAATACGCAGCCATCATTTGCTGAAGAGCATGAGTTAACGTCTTTGTTTTCCTGCTATGCGGCTATAGCTTCCCCCTTACAAAGAACTCTATGAGATAGACACAGGACCTCAGGGGCGAGCTGTTCATGACATCTGTGGGTTAGAAAGCCCCACTCAAGCCATAGCATAACATGCATTGTTTCCCTTCCTACGGCCTGTGGAAAAGAGATCTTACAAGGCATCATGGAACTACTCCATTTTTAACTGCCAGAACGATACTCCATTTCAGACTCATCCTCTTAGGCCTTTGTTTTCAGCTATATCAGTTACACTAGTGTCTTGCCTCATCTCAGGAGGCTTCGGGAGCCATTTAAGACCTAACGTTTACTTCAGAGCAGTTTGTTTTTCAGCCCATTACAAGCCTTATGTGATTATCTGCATCGTGGGCGACTCTCAGCTTCAGTATTTGGAATTAATCCTGTGTGCTAGTGTGCCAGAAGCAGCATCTATATCAAAAAATTATGTAGGTCTACACGAAGAGAAGTGGCTGTTCTTAGTCTCTGTACGTAAAGCAGCAGCCTCTATTGAGCTATCTCTTGTGACAACAGATGGTAATCAAAGTAACTGCAAATGTAGCTAACCTGTGCAGCTTTCTCACCATATCAGTGCCTCTACCCCAAGAAATGTCTGGGGAGGGGGTCCGTCGTGGGGCAAACAGGAAACCACGCCTGCCCGGTAGGTATTATTCAGATATTTAAAGGAAGCTTTACGTCTGCTCTGTAATCGATCCCACCTGTACATTAGAGATGCCGTTTACTTTAATGATTGCTCTAAGGGTGTCTAGTTTCATGGGTCTGGTCAAGGGTGGCCAAATGTGGGCTTCGGAGCGCCATGCTCTTCTTTTATAGTTAAAGTGCAGCTTGCAGCCCCCTGGTCCCCCCCCTTTTCCAGCTATCAGATTTTGGGGACAAGGAGTGGGGCTAGAAGTTTCTGCCCACCGAGGAGGAAATCTCAGGAGAGTCCATCCTTGCCCCTCCTTTTCTGTGTTGCTCTTCAGTTCATGTTAAGACAGCTGCTGCTTCTCCATATTCTGAAAAACGTTTTCTAATCTCAAGGCTCAACGCCGAGGGGCGCTGACACACCCATCTTGCTACTAGCTGGAGTGTAGTCAATTAAATGTTTCCCCTATAAGCAACTCTAGTTAGCCGGGAGATGTTCAGTCATGAATGGGAAGAGCTTCTCAACAACCTTGAGGCTTGGGCTAGACTTATGAATCCTGATCTGGCAAATTCACTGTGAAAAATAATGCATGTAATCATGGTCAGCACTAACCTCAGGACAGGAGGCTGGGGTGGAGGAAGACTATTTCCCCATTCAGTGAGCAAATCTATTTAACACATGCTCTAACATTCTTCAGCCTTCATTCTAAGCAGAAAGGTTACGCTGCAGACCCATCTCGCCAGGCAGATGTACGCACGCCCCTGACACTTGCACTTTGCTCTTTTAGTTCGGTGAAGTTTTCCCATTGCAAAATATTGATTCTTTGCTGTGGGTTTGACTGAGAATTTTATCCAGGGGGAAGTGATTCATAATCCAAAGGACTATACTGATCTAAACTAATAAAGTTTGAAAATATTCAAGTGCTTGATGTACATTGGTTCAAATTTTTGAAAGTTATGATCTACTTGTGAAAGGGCTTTGATTAAGTTCTATGCTAGTTGATAAATACTTTTGGTACAGAGTGCTGCTTTATAATTTTATAATAAAGTTAAAACTTGATTTATCCAACTATTTTCTGAGTTTCTTTTTAGATACATGTCCCTTTAGAGCTATTCTTTCTCAAAAGTCTGAGGAAAAAGATGGAGAAAGCTCAATTCACAACAGTTTACTTCAATAATTAACTTAGTTCTAACAACCCACTTACTTTTAACATCTAGTTCTGCAAGGTGCTGAGTACCATCAACTGTCCTTACAGGGCCCTCAACCCCTTGATCAGTCTTTTGGGGGGAGAGAATGGAGGCTTCTTATTACAAGGTAGGACTGGGAGAGCTGGTCCAGGTCTCAGGTGAGGAGTTTGATAACCTGGAGGGGGTTGAGAGAAGAGCCTGAAGAATGCACAAAGACCCCAAAACACTTTGTACAGTGGAGTATCTTAACGAGAAGATTATGGGTTGATTTGATCAGTCTCTGTACTTCCATGAACAAGTGTGAGCAGAGCTCTTCAATGTAGCAGACAAAAACAGGTTCCAGTGTCTGGAGTATGAGGTTAGACAAATTCAGACTGGAAATGAGTCCCATGTTTAACACTGGGGGTGGGGAGTGGATGGATTCTGAGGTGCTGTAGTTTAAACAAATTCATTCAGGGAATTCGTGGTGTGGTGTTAGGGCAAACAAGAGGATGCCTTAGTGCCTTTAAAAGCCCTGTAGTCCAGGACCCCCTACACAGAATTAACTCTTCACTATCCTTTTGACTCTAGTACCTGGTATCTCACACCCATACTTTAATAGGTGATTAGTGACAGCTTAAAAAAAAAAAGCAACCCTCTCTAAACTTTCTGGCTGCTGTCCTTGAGCTCTGACTGCTCAGACACTGTTCTACAACAGAATAGCAAGCACTAGAAATGGCTGTGTTTAGACTAGCCCTTCTGTTTGAAATATAATAGCACTTTCCTCTGGGTAACATATCTATAGCAAGTCATGCACACTAACCGCGTTTGTCCTCTGTTTAGATACCGAAAAGCCTGAGAGGAATATCTGCATCAGTAGTGGAAATGAGACACTTTATTTATAAAAATACCCAAACTTTAAAATGAGATGGAGCCATCACCTATGTCAAAGGGAGTGGTTTAAAGGATGGGCAGAAAAAAAAATGGATTTCAATAGTGCCATCTTTTAGTGAGCTCTCTGAATTCATTCCAGCTCACACAAAGTGGGGAGGGGGCCATGGAACCCAGCTTTGAGGAGTTCTAGGCCTTTGACAGCTGTGGGTAGAAACACGGTCACAGCTTTTCAACAGTCTCTGCTGTTCCCTTAGGAAGCTCCTTCCTAGAATACAACACTATTGGGCCACGCAGCTGCCCTAGTTTAACAGGGGGCAACTAGCCTCCTTTTCCGGATGCACTCCCAGATCCAATCAGGAGAGATACGCTTGGCTCCGGGGTTCTCATCAACATCCCCTATTACATGTGTTGCTGAACCAGCGTCGAACTCTTGCACAAGGTCTCCGTCGTATGCCACAAAGTACCGGCGGATTTTGCCAAAATCCTCCACGGAGGCTGGGAGATACAGCTTCACCCCTGTAAATATGTCCAGCAGCGTCTGCAAATTGTGGGGAACAAAAAGAGGGTGAGCAGGAAGACAAGAGTGGTCTGGATGCTTTACTAGATTAAGATTGACTCGCTCACCATGTACAGCATCCAGCTGCCAGCAAGGTCCACTGATCCTGTTAACCCACAAACCTTACCCCCACTGCAGCAACATCTAAGAACCCTGTAGGATACCCATAAGCAGACACCTGAGCTCAGTTCTTTAGGGGTTCAGCAGGTTCTAAGTACACAGTGGTCAGATGAGGGGTTGCAAACCAAGACGGCCTTGTTCTAATCCCAATTCAAAGGCTGTTTTACCTTCATAAATCACGCTTTGGAGCTTCCATGAAGTGCTCGGCCGGGCCAGCACAGCCTGCTACAGGATCCGATGCACTTGGCAATAAATCCCTTGGGCTTTGCTGTGCTAATCACCCTGTCTCCTGCACTAGCGTGTCATGTTAAAGCACACTGTCCTCATCTGCAAGGTCCTTCGCAGCTCTGACTCACCTGCCATCCTATCCCTTCTGCCAGCCACAACTGCCCCTTTGCCCACCTCTCTTGGGTGTCTGTGCTTCCTTCTGCACCATGCACTCTGCAGGGAACACTCCAAACTGACCCATAACACGCTCTCTCCTCCATCCAGCAGACCCCTTCTTTCCATGATTCCTAGAGGCAATCGCTCAACTACTGGCTTGGGCGGAAGATCAGTTGGTTTTTATTTAAGAACCTAAAATGTTGCAATGTTTTCGGATGACTAGAATCAGCACACTACTTCTCATCCTCCCAGTGCTGAGTCACTTCCATGTGGAGCACAGTTAGACTAGACAATGCAGAAACGGGAATGGCTCCCAGGGTTCACACTGCAGGACGTGCACTGGTCCCCAGCTGGGATCAGGAGGGACATCTCCCATCTGCACCTGGTGGAGGCCCAGCCCTGCCTGCTAGACTGCAGTGCTTGTTGCTACCTTTTTTCTGCTTTTACATTTCACTCGACTTAGTTTCTCAGACAGGCTCAAAACCGATCCGGGGGGTAAATGGTGAGTCACCCTGCGCTGCCCTGCACAGAGGGCACACTAATGCACACTGTGCAACAGACCACCTGGAAGAGAGCCAGGCTCTCATGGTGCACTGGTACATCAGATTCTCCATCTAGCAGAAACCTCTCCGGAACTTCCTGCAAACCCAGCTGCAGCGCAAGACCTCCTCAGGCTCTTTTGCAACAGAGAAATCCAGTCAGTCTAACAGGTCTGGTTTCACTCTTTAATGACTAGCTAATGTGCTGCTCTACGAGGGTGGCTGGGGAATTCTTTAGCTCTTCTACACGCAGATCTGCTAGCCCTCCCCTGGGTGCACAGCTCGCCTGCCGGTTCCCTCTCCAAGAGGTTCTCTGCAACAACAGCCAGCCACTCTGAGCAGCAGATCTTCCTGTAGAGAGTCTGCTTTGCATGTGCCTGGGTGTACAAGGCCCCAGCTCCCCTGCAGTAACTCCTGGTACGTTGCCATTCACCCTTCCTCACGGCTCCTTGCCTCTTACTGCCTCCTCCGGGAGAGCTGGGCTATTGGCTTGGCCCAGAGATTGGATATGGTTCTGACAGATCTTCCTGCAGTAGGCAAGAGCAACAAGCACCCACCTCCATGTGTCAGTTCTCGCCTGGCAACCCTCATTTTCCATACATCTGGCTGCTACAATGTCAGGGAAAGTGTCCCAAAGCAACTGACTCCACTGTTCTGTGCGCAGAACGAGGAAGCCCTGGGACGCTGGGTTAGAGAAACTGCCTCCCTACACTCCCAATTTGTTCTAAAACACTAATGCGCTTTAGTCAGTCTCTCCTGCCTGCCCGCCCCCCCCGTCAGCTGCCATCCTCACCCAGCTGTCCATACCTTCTTCCTGTTGTCCTCCAAGTCAACTGCTTTCCTTTTCTCCCCTCGCTTCTCCTCCGTCTTCTTCTGGGGGGATCTACTAACTGCTCTGCTGCCTGTCAACAGGAAAGGTCTGGATTAATGCATTTTGCAGAGGAGTGTTTTTACAGCAGGTTTTGATGCACAGATAAAGGAAATAAGTTCCCTGCTCTAACCACGGTACATTGGATTGTTTTTATTTGCCAGTTTGCTTCAATGCTGTGCGGTAGACCATATCAGCCTGGCTTCCACGTCCTCTCAAACCCAGGGAGCCTCAAAGCCATGGCCATTCGCTTTGCGCTGTGAATGCCAACGCCCAGCCACAGGTGCTAACACTTCTGCACAGTGTGACCGGCACTAACCGCGAGGTATCTGGTGCCACGACATACATCCATGTTGATGGGCAGCAAAACCCTCACACCAAATCCCTGGAGACCCTTGCACTCCATGAAGGGCTCTCATACCTTCACGGTTCTTGGCTTTGGCAGGTGACTTATTTGGGGGGGTCTTAGCAATTTTGTGAGGTGTGGAAGACCTAGAATTCCCCTCATTCTCTCCACTGCTGCTGGCTGTGTACCCCTCCTCCTCTGGCACCACGATGCTGAAATCGGACTTCTCTTTGGAGAGTTGGTACAGTTCCTGTCCCGAGAGGAAACAGATATGACCCGTTAGCCACAGTGAAATTCCCAACATCAGATGTGAAGTGCCCAGAGTCACAAGTGATAGGCCGAAGGAGCCTTGCTCTAGCTCTGAAGCCCTGTTTACATCCTCCAGCCTCTTCCGAATTCCATCCCAGAATTCCCATCAGCTGCAAGGCACTACAAGAACCTAAAGGGCCACGATTCAATCTCATCCTCACCGCTGTCTGATAACAGCTGACCAGCATCTGACTGGCCAAGGCAAGCCAGAACCAGTCAGCCAAGGAAGTGAGACGTACAGGAGCATGTGTACAACGGGGGGGTGGCTCAGACCTTGGAAGACCTCGCTGTCATGGAATATGGCCACTCCTCCCTCACGGAAGGTTTCCTGCGACCTCTCCTACTGGGAATTTGCAGAACTTAGGGGTTGAAGCGTATCCATTTCCGAAAAAGGTTTCCTCCATCATCCTGTTTAAAAAGCTAATGCAATGTGCTGCCAACAGTGTTTCCCAGAAGTGCACAATTGCTCTAGTTACTCACATCGGAACGACTTAACTCTAAAACCAAGTTTCCTACCAACTGTAGTCAGACACTTATTGATTACGTTTATTGTGCTAAGAGCCAATCAGGAACAGGCCTCCACTGTGCTACAGCCAGAAGGAGACGGTCCCTGCCCTGAGGAGCTTACATGAGCAAACTGACCCCAGGTGCAGTGCAAGAACACCACTTCCAGCAAGCATGCACCATGCAGTCAGAATGTGCCTCTAGTTTTAGAATTTCTCTTTGGGCTGGACCTTTACATCCATTAAAAGCCTCACCTTGAGTTGAGGGAGGCTGGTGGCTGTCTTCCAGTCTTTGTCGTCTCGGATCCGGGTGCAGCGAGGAAAACGGATGGAGATCCCATCTGCAGTGTGGGCTTCTGCTTTAGAGAACTCAGCGCCTGTGATCTCCCACACGGGGGCTTTCTAGACAGAGCATGTTGGAGATCCATCAGCAAGAAAGCCAGGCTTTATTTTCCTTTGCAATTCTCTCATTCCTCTACTAACTGAATGCATCTGAGCCTACCAACCTCTTGAGATCAGGCCAAACTGAGCTAAAATAGGCAGAGAGGCCTTTGAATGTTGCCATTAGATCTTCCAAATGGCTACAAGCACCTTCAACTAGTAACTTTGTCTTTTCAATGATAAGATTAGAAGTATCACAGATTATACGTGTGTCCATTTTCAGATACTCAGTTTAACAGATAGGCCAGACACTGAACCTGTCTGCAAAATTATGGAGTGACTGTAGCAACTTCAAATTTTAAGGTTACAGTTCAATTTGCACCAGCCCATCGACTCAACGAAGCACCTTTCTGCTTGACACTCCATGCGAGGTCCCTAGCAAGGGTGGCTTTGTTGGGGAAAGTGAGTTTGTTTGGATCAGGGGTTTCAGAGAAACAGGCTGTTTCCAGAAGAAAAACAAGTCCTCAAAGTTTCCATCAATCCATCTCAACAGCAGCTTGAGCTGGAAACCTCCATTTTTTAAAAAAAGTTAAAACCTAGATGTGGTCTGATGGAGTGGAATGTTTTTCCCAAGAAAGATGCGACATGAAGCATTTGTGTTTCCGTTCAGTGCCTCACCCCGGCTACTACTGTCTTTACTAAGAGATTAATGCATTGCTTCATGCCAGCCCTAGAAAGCTGGATTTGTCAGTGGAAGCACTTGCCTTGGGGTCTGGAACAATGAAGTCTGGATAATAGCTCTTGTTAATTTTCAGCCAGCTTGGAATTTTACTGGGATCCTAGGAGACCGAGAGGACAGGATCAAACACAGGACGGACAACCATTACGACGTGTCTGTTAAAATAGGAACTCGATCCAACAGCAAAGATGTGCTGTAGCCTGGTAGATTTCCAAAAGCTCAGTGCATCTCCCTCATACCCCAGGACAGCTGGTATTGAGAGGTAGTGTATCCCTTGGGGCTGAACCAACCTTTGCTGACTCAGGAGATGTGGCTTCCATCTCCACATTCCTCCCTCATGTAGAAAATCAAGTGCTTCCCCAAATTGTTGAACTCAAACAGACTTTAATCTATCCAGATGGGCCAGGCAAAAATCAATTTCTCAACCTTCTAGAATTCCAGGTAAAGGCCAACATTTGCAAGGTCCGTGTCTAAAATTCAGCACCTGGCTTTCTTATTTAGACACGTCAGCTGGCCTGAGATATTGGCATTAGGTGGCAAGACGCTGAGGTTGAAAACGGATGCCTCAGTGTTTGTGGAGCAATTGTCCCATCTAGTGGACAGTTAGGTTAACAGTAACCAAAATTGCCATTTGCTGCTTCTCATCTGAACCTCTAGCAGCAAGCAGACACATGCTACAGGCCTCACACCCTCTCCGCTCACCTTGCTGATCTTCACCATGTCCAGCTCCTTCTGCAGGCGAGCCAGGGTGGCGTCGTCGTGGCCCCCAGCACACTTCGTCACCGTGCACCACATCTGGCTCTTGGGATCATAGCAGCCCATGAGGAAAATGGACATCATCCCGCCTGGAACAGGGAAGAGGCGTTTCAGCATCTGAATAGCAGGGCTGAGCCCACCACTTCATGGCACACGGAGTGGTTCCCAGCCTCTGGCATTCATGGGACTGGTATTCCCACCAGGCAAACCCCAACGTACAGTGCATCACACTGCCAGCATTGTGTACCCAACCCGCAATGCAGCCTGCGTTACAGCCCACACACAGCAAATGACAGGGAAGAGCTGGTCCAGTCCCATCTTCATCAGATGAAAGCACAGTTGCCTGGAAATCAGGCAGAAAGCCAGCGTTTTCTCCCAGCTACTGTGAGGAGACACACCTTTACTGCCTTGGCCGTAGAAAGCGCCCAGAACGATCAGGTCTGCCGTGTCAGCCATGGCACCTTCATTCAGATAATCCTTTTTCACTTTGAGCCAGTGACGTTTTCCAGGCTCGTAGGTACTCTGCACCAAACCAGCAAGAACGCCAAGTCAGAAAGGAGCCCGTTCAGGTTTCTGTTGGTGGGGGGGAGACAGTGGCCCAAGACATCTGTTGGGCCATGCTGTGCTACAGCACTTCAACGGTCCAGTTCACAAGAGCAGGTTTAGAGTCAGGCTTCCATCGGGCACGAAAACAGCACCTCCCGAAACCCAGCAAGGCCTGAGGTCTCAAAACCGAGCTAGTAAGTCATGCGGAGTGTTTTCATCCGGCCGACACTCGACAAAGGAGGTCAGAGTAACATTGTCCACATTTTACCAACGGGGGAGCTACGGCACAGGGCAATGTGGTGAATCCACGTTTCCCGATCCCCAGGTGAGCGCTCTATCACGGGACACGCTGCTAACGGCACATGAGCACAATGCGGCCCTGTTTACAGGAAGTGCTCCAGGGATACCACATGCGTTTAGACACAAAGGAGTCCAGATGACAGGAAAACGTGAGAGTGGGAAAGGAAATGAGACCACCACTGATTTAGTTCAGTGAAATGAAAATCCTTGGTAAAGCAACATTGTACGAAAGCTTTTACCTACTTAAGAGTAGAGTGTGAGGTAAGCTCAGATAAAAACCATGCATGAAATATAGTGCAGTCTTATCCTGAGAAACTGTTACTCCAGGATTCCGGAGAAAGTCTTAGCAAGGAGAGATCATGGACGTAAGCAGACTTGCCTTTACATCTTTCAGCACCAGCCCTTCCAGCCCCTCGCGGATGACGCGATTGATCATGTCTACCAGATCTGAAGCTTTCTGGAAGGAAAAGGAAATTGTTGCGATAAGATCACTGTACCAGATGGGCTGTGTTCATGGGCATTTCCTGTGCCTACTGTTAGAGCAACAGAAATACAAACAGGTAATTTTCAAAGAGAGACCAGCCCCATTACTTGCTTTTCCCTATTTTGCACTCTGTGCACGCAACAGCTACTGCCGCCAATGTCTTCAAATACAGAGAACAGTACGTGTGGTTCTCTTACTCTACGTGTGGTTATTTGAGATGGGTCATCCACAGGGATTCCAATTCTGGCGTGCATGCATCCCGCACCTGCCAGATCAGATACTTTTGGGCAGCAGTGTCCTTTGAGACAGCACTTAGGTCTTAGATGTCCTTGTGCCCCTCACCTATGAAGCAGATCCAACCTTCCTTCAGTTCCTTCGCCACAGGGAATCCAAATAGTGCAGGACTCTGTTGTAGCAGAAGGCGGCGGATGATGGAATCCAGGTGGACAAAAATCACTAAGGTTCTCTCGTCTTCAAGTGATTGTCCAAATGGATTCCACTGCTGAAGACGAGAAAGCAGGAATCTCATTCAGGGAGGCGATATTAAGAGTCCTATTTCAGTAACAGCAGGACAGCTCTCCCGAAGCAGGCATCAGACCCAGATGCCTCAGCTAAGGAACAGTGCTCGGTGAAAGCATGGATTGACCTCTGTGCCGCTGCTCAGCAAGTTTTGAGATAGCCTCTGTGGCTAGTAGAGACCGATCAGAGATCTGGCACAATGGGTTCAAACCTGTATGGGTAGGGAGGGTCCTGTGTAGCATGATACGATACCAGATACTCAGTCCAAGTAGTTACGGCCTGATATTTAACCCTGTTCGTGAGCGCTATAAGGAGCTGGGGTTGTTCCTGAAGGCTCTTGTTCCATCAAGGACTTATGAAAGATCTGGCATCAAGATTAGGCAGTTTGGTTTCCCCAGGTTTGAGTGGGGCTTAGAGAAGAAAACTGACAGCTGGATCAGCTGATGTTACTGAAAACCTGAACAATTTTAGACAAGAGCTTAGGGTCACTGTGTTTTTCTGAAACATCACGTCAGGTGGCCCAGCCACGAGGGCTGGAATTTCTCTTACCCTCTGGGCTGATGCCACAACTACAACAGCAGTCTTTATAACTGGTATAGCGAGGCAGCCGCCGGAGGCTCAAAAATGAGAGCCCTTTAAACCAGGTAATACTATCTTGACATCCCACAACGGAAGAGGTTCCCAGATTGGGAGAACTAGGAATAAGGGGGAAGATGGGGAGGAATCTAGAATCAGGTGCTAGCCTCCCTTCTTCTTGGGGATTAGATAACATCAATAAAACCTCTTTCCTCTGAATTCCAAATGCATTTCCTTCCACTGCTCCAAGACTTGGAAGGAAATCCATTTGTTTTAACAGTAGGGCCAGGGAATGAGGTGGGAAGGGAACAACTGAAATTGGATGGAATACCCCTCATTTGTGATTTTTAAGAACCACTGGTCCAAAATGAACTGAGTCCAGGCTCCCAAAGAAAAAAGAAGGGTTGCCGAAGGGGGAAGAAAGAGCGGTATAGCTCTTGAAATGATTCTGATTGGCTCTCAACAAAGGTGCCAAACTTGCTATGAGGTAAACAGGGGCTATGCCATAGGAGAGAGAGGCAGAGGGCCTCCTTTGTCAGGACCTCTGTTTTTCCCCTCAGTGACTCAGATGTCCTTGCAGAAGAAGTAGGTCACTATCTGGTGAACCTCTGGGATCTGGCTGGTGTGCAGACTCCCAATGAATGGGGATTGGCTCTTGAATCTTGCAAAGAATGCCAGGATTCATCAATAAAATGCATAAAACAGGCCAAAACCTTCAAACCTCCAATCATCACTTGGACCCCCCTCTTTCAGGGCTTCCAAGGACCGGAGCCATGAAGCCCTGCGCATGTTGATGGAAGTGGCCACGCAAACTGCTGTATCTGTGGCGCCTAATGCAGCCAAGAGCCACGTTGAGGCTATTAACCACCTCTCTCTCAAGGGATTTCAGCTGCGCTCTAGGTTCTTGTAGGAATTTTTCTAACTTTGAAATCAGCCCAAGAAAAATTGCCCAGGGCACGGAGAAGATGGATCCTGCAGAGGTTCCAGCTTGCTGTCACAGGCAGTAGGAAGAAACCAAAGAAACGATTAACGCACTCTGCCCTTGAGCGGGGCTGTGAGGGCGTAGAGGGTGCAGGTGCAGCCCCAGACACTGAAGGCCAAAAGAATCTGAGGACACCAGAAGTGGAATCCATGAGGACAAACAGTCATACAACGGTCCCTACAACTGCAACATTAATTACACTGCTGCTCCATTAATCCGAGGAGATGCAAAGTGCCTCCTTCTTAGGCCCCGAGGGAACGCCATTTGCTATTGCAAGTGAACTCACTGTGACATGCTTCATCTCAGAGAAGAGTATCCGGTTGGGGATTTCCACCATGTTGTCATGGAGAAACTTTCGACGCTCACGGAGGGGCCTAAGGGAGAGAGTACCGACACGTCACCCCATGGGAAAGAAAAGCTCCCGTAAGGGCTAGTCACATGAACATTTAAACAGCACGTAGCACATGCATTGCTATGCAGAGAAGTAGGAAGTCCGGTTTTTTAACACTATCTCGCACTGATTGTTCAAGGATCTCAAAAATTTTGGCGCCATTCAGCAAGCCTCAGAGCCCCACTGAAGAAGGCCGTGACCATTACACATTGTATAGTATGAGACATATATCATGCAAATCAACTGTGGCGCCAAGCAGTGACCTCCCAAAGCATCAGAGGCAGAGCCAAGGAGTCCCGGCCTCCCCTCTGTGCTCTTAAACACTGAGCACATTATACACAGTACTAAGAATTACGGTGGTTCTATTTCCTCCCCAAAATTCTGGCTGGAAGTTGGTCTGTGTCCTAAAAACCATTCACCAGTATGCCAGTCAATTTTGAGAAGGAAAAGCGCACCGAGCTGTTTTCAGACTAGGTGTGTTTTCAAAAGTGCTTCACTTAGGAGCCCAAATCCCTTTTTCTAAAGAGATTTAGGTACTTAAGAACCTAAATCCCATCATCGTTCAATGTGACCAAGGCTCCTAAATGCTTAAGTCACTTTTGAAAATGGAACTTTTGAAAATTTTGCCCTAGACCTATTTCTCCATTCTGAGCATCAATGAAGCGATGTCTGTCAAACGCACCTGTCCATCAGGCTGGCGTCATTGAAATAGATGCAGTCAAACACGAAGAGGCAGACATTGGCGTCCTGGAACGCAGCTTTCTGCAAGGCAGTCGAGATCACTGTTTTAGAAATCTGTTTTAGCACCAAAAGCTATTATGCAAGAGAAATGTGACTTTATGCAGAGTCCTCTGAAGTGTACAAAACAGGAATATTTTCCCCCTCTAATCTCTCAAATAAGCCTCTATTCTTCTATCAGCCACAAACCTTTTCTCAGATACCTCATTTAAGTTTACTGTGCCTCTTTAAACACCAATTAGGTGATTTCCAAGTGTCCTGGTGATAAAAGCTACATGTATATTAAGGGCTTCAAGCAACCCAAGTACAAGGAGTTACCGTTATGAGGGAAAACCCAAACCTTCCATTGATTTCAGATAAGCAGCTCCTTCGAGATCAGTAAACCTGTTCCAATTTAATTTTCAGCTCATGGCCGTGATCCTCACTTCTGTTTAAATAGGTCTTAGCGTTAAGTATTGATGTGGACCTAACGCTCATGTCTGCATCACTCTGGCCTTTTCCCCTGCTAAAAAATGTTGCAAGCAACCCTGAAAATTTAACAGCACAGAAGCCCATAAGTGACTGATCTTTCCAGCCATCTTTTAAAATAAATTTCCTGGTCTCAAGTCTTCTAAATATCTGGATCCTCTTTTGGCCAAACCATCATCTGATAACCGGGTGCACTCTGCGTCTCAGCTGTACCTCCTAATTTACATTCTAACAGCCGTGAGCCAGAGACCAGATCTTCCTCTAATGTTCTGTTCAGCACTGGGGTGGACTCATTAACCAGCTGCTGCAGCCTGAAATTTAAAGCAGTATGAGGGAAGCGGTACCTTATGAACTCCAAGGGTCCCGAAGGGTAGCGGCTTGCCAGTTTTATTGTCAATCAGAAGCACTTCCGCATCTAGGATCATGCTGTGTCCACCAGGGAAAGCCATGGGGATGAAGTCCTTAAAATGGGCTACCTGAGAAAGCACAGAGCAATGACTTACTTCCCTTATCCTCGCTAAATCTGCCTTGGGGCTTGTCTCAGTCTTTCAGCAAAGACTCCCACCCTCCACGAAGCCCTTAATGCGAGTCACAAAACTCATCGCATCCGAGTGCAACTAACCCGTGTCAGGGTGGCAGGCAAAGCGTCCTTGACAACGAGAGGAGGAGAAAAGGGAGCGGGGTAGATACCAGGAGGGACTTGCACAGGGTCTGGGGAGTTATGGAGAAATATGGAAAGGAGAGACAGCAGCAGGAGGAAGGAAGCCGGTTTGTATCTGAAAATGAATTCTAGAAGATGAAGGCAGTGTGGTCAGGGTTCGGCTTTCAGAGCAGGGTACAGCACGTCTGAGCTTTTGCACATTCCACGCAGCACAAATCTGTTCTCACACGCCATAAAGATTCCCAATGTAAATCCTACCCAACAGGCAAGCGCCCAGCATCATTCACCGGCTTTAACACACAGCGCTTTGGAACTGAAGCGACCACTGAACACGTGGTATCAAAATGATTCTCAGCCCTCAGTTCCTGGGCATTTCCCACAAATTAAAGGATTAGAAAACATTTCAGAGTGCTAGGATAGGACCTTTGAGTCTAATGAGGGTTAATGGGTGACTTGATTATAGTCTAATTATCAACATAGGGCACAAATATTTAATAGGGACTCTTCAATCTGGCACTGAAAAATGTAACACGATCCAATGGCTGGAAGTTGAAGCTAGACAAATTCAGACTGGAAATGCATAAATTCATAATGGTGAGAATAATTAACCATAGGAACAATTTACAAAGGGTACTGGTGGGTACATCATCACTGACGATTTTTAAATCAAGATGGATTTTTTCCTGAAAGATCTGCCAGAGGAATTATTTTGGGGAAGTTCTCTGGCCTGTGTTACACAGGAGAACAGACTAGATAATTATGATTGTCCCATCTGACCTGGGAATCTATGAATTGTCAATCACAAAAGTTGCACCATCCTGTGAAGCAACGCAATACACTGGATCTGTGTGAATGTCAACAATGCAGCATTTACCCATGTAAATTACTCCTTTAAAATGAGGAAATGGAAACTTCAAAACAAAAAGTTTATTTACCTATTTGTACCTACCGAGAAACAGGACAAATATGAGAAGACTCCTGATTTATTTTGCACCATTCCTTCCATTTCCATTGAAACAAGTTGCTACTTTTCACTAAAATATAACTACACCCTAGTCCATCATTTGGGTAAAAGGACCTCTGCCGAGTCCTTCAAATTCAAGTTGTATCATTTGCAGCATGCCCATCAGGTTTGCAGCATGCCCTCTGTATGAATTTTCTCCCTAAAGACAGCTCAAATTGTCCCAAATATCTGCATCAACTCCTAAATCATTGCCAGCAAGACTCAAAAGTCATTCCCATCCCTCATTTAATTGCATTTAAAGAAAGGAAATACTTGACTGAACTGTCAACTTGCCAGGTTGGATTCAATGGTTACAAGCCAGAAAAACAACGCTGGCTCTCTTCAAAGTATTTTACAATTAAGCGTCAAGTCTCTTGTGAGGAAGGCAAATTTTATCTGCATCTTCTAGATTAAGGAGATGCAAGCTCTCCAAAGTCACACAGAGCCAGTGGCAGGGCTAGAAACAGAATCTGACTCCCAGTCAAGAGGCAATGTGCAACACTTAAGTGTTTAATACTGAAATAAATATTAGGGCAGGAGAGAAAAGGAAGGAAAAGTACGTTAGGTTTCTCCCCGACACCTCAAATCACTGCAGCTGCTGCCAAATCTACTGGAGAGCAGTTGTCAGAGAGGCTCAGAAGTGAATGACTGACCCAACCCTAGAATTTTGCCGACCATATTAAGTGCAGCTTTCAAAAATCATTGGCTTTTTGGTACGTTAAACAACGGCCTGCAGCAGAAACTGGGCTTCCTGGCTCTGTGAACGGCTGGAGAATTCAGTGGGTCAAAAAAGCCTGCAGAGGAGAACAGCAAACAGACTTACTTTGTGACGGAGGACGGGTTTGAGGCTTCGGCTGAAGTAACTGAAATGATCTCCGTTCTTGTGGACCTGAACTCGCTCCCCGTCGTATTTGATTTCTGCGTACATCCCATTGGGGCACTTCTTCATGGCGTATTCGATCGACTTGCAGGCTTCAGCCTTAGAGAGGGCAGGAGAGACGAATCCCAGCAAAGCTTCACTTTTAGAGGTATTAACCGACATTCCTTTTACTCTGTCTCACCCTACAGAACTCCGTTTCAGTCTTTGCCCCTCCCAAACATTGAGAGGCAGCAAGGGCTCTCTTTCCTTCTAAGGATTTCTTGGAACAAAAAACGAAAAGTCTTGGCTAACAAGAGGAAGCCAACTATTTGGAACCATTACACCACCGAAGAGCTGAAATGATTTCCAAAGAAAAGCCTGAAGAAACAACCAATTTGGGTCCCAGAGTTAGTAGCTTGTATCACATCGCTACACTAACAATCATACAACATACTGAATGCAGCCTCGCTGCGGAAGAGCAGTGTAAAGCCAGGTATTGGATCAATGCCTCACACCCCCTCTTCCCATCTTGCATAACCACGTATGTTTCTCTTGGTCCTTAAAGGTCATGATCTCAGGACAGTTTGTCTGAGGACCCTCATCTCTCTCTATCCTATCCAGACAACAGAGTCCTGTGGCACTTTTAAAGACTAACAGATTTATTTATCGCATGAGCTTTCGTGGGAGAAAATCCCACTTCGTCAGACGCTTTGAAGATGGGAAAGTTACAGAGTGGGAGGAAATTAAATGCAGGGGAGTGTATGACATAGCATCAGGTCAGGCTGTAATAGCAAATCAAGTCTTTCTACAATAGACTAACACGGCTACCCCTTTGGAATATCCTATCCAGGGTACTGAGGAAATCCGTATTACCAGCATGGGCTGGACGGGAGTCATCAGTGAGGCCTGCACGCTGAGGGTTCGCTTCCGACCCGGCAACCTCTCAGCCTCCTGCTGGTTCTTCAGCACTCGCTCCACCACATTCTGGAGATTGCGCGAGGCTTTAAACGCCTCGTAGGCATTGGGGTCCAACGCATCCAACCTTTCAAAAATTAAGAGGGTGGGGGGACAAAGTTAATCTCGCAAGCCCAACCTTTCTGCAGCCAGTTCAGGAGGTTGCTGATGGAAACGTGGGACTCACACGTGCTTTGCGCCTGCATTCATCTTCAGATCATGCTTTATTAGCCTGATGATGCATTTCAGGTCATTGCCCGTGCACCTACAATGAAAAGAGGACTCCATCAGCAGAGGTTCATCTGAACTTCTCCTTCCCATGATAACAGGGAAAGGAAGGAGACCTCATACGAAATGTCTAGAAATTAAAGATGCCATGGAATTTAACACAGGGATTTGCCATTCCCTCATCGTTGCCTTATAGGTTATTTAGCTGACACAGCCATCTCGGCGGTGAAGAGCTAGCCAATGCTGTCCATCTGCAATGATGCTATGCAAGAGGACAGATTTTTTTGGATCAATCTTCTCGACACTGGGTGTTAGTATCATCTCAGTGGGACCTTTGGATCCAAATAAGTGGCAGGGCTGAAAATTTTACTGACATCCTGCAACTCTACTTCTAATTCAGTTAAAGGATGATTCTAGTCAATATCTTCCAGTAAGAGGGTGAAAAGAGATCAACTCCTAAGCAAATTAAAGGAGAGGTACCAAAAAGAAGAGCTCCAAAGGGGGAGCTGTGTTAGTCTACGTCAGCAAAAAAAAAATCAAACAAGGAGTCCTGTGGCACTTAAAAAATAAAATTAAAAAAATGAGAACATACAGCATGTGGGAAATGAAAAAAACCAAGAAGATCTCAGTATAAACTCTAAGGGATTCATTCTTTTGGCATTAATGATCAATAGAACAAGAGGATGTCTGCAAACCTGAAGCTGGCTGAAGTGGCTCTTCTCACACTTTGGTTAAAAAAAAAAACTGATGGTGGTAAACAGTTCAGTCTTACTGATGGAAAGGAGTGCGTCCTCTCTCAGCCTGGCCTGTTAAACACCAACTTCCGCACTGTGTAGCATTCTTAGCCACGTCAGCTGAGCCATGAACCAAGTGTAGAGGAAATGAAGCATCAAATATTTGACTTTAGAGAGACAAGTGACAGCAAGCCTGTGTGGTACAGTCAAGGGTCAAGATTTTTAGAAGGGATTTTGGGCATTCAACATCAGATGCTCTCAAGGAGCTGATTTTGAGAAGGGCAGGGCACCACAAATCAGGCCCTTTAAAAGTATCTCAAATGTTAAACACCCAAAATCATTAGCTACACTGGAATATCAAGTTTTTGTCATTACTCAGTTCTGGAAGGATCAATTCAAAAGCCTTACTATGCTCAAAGATCAAAATTAGAAGATTTTACATGCTTTTAGGAACAAACTCCCCACCGCATGGCTTGAAGGACATGTTAATCCTTCAGATTTAATCCCAACTGTAAATCTATTCATTCCGTCATATACTGGAACTGTAGAAAGATCATTTACAATTTTGAAGTGTAACAAATTAAATTAATGTAAATTAAAAATACTGTAACCGGTCCACAGCCTGAAAGCTGTAACGGTGACTGAGCAAGATAGGGTTTCTTCCTGAAAACAGCAATTTTCCCAGGAGTTAGGTCGTCACAGAGACTTCGGATTCATTGGCTTAGTGCTGGTGCAAGATATTGTCTTGCTAGTCAAGACTGAAATTTTTTTCACACAGCATGAGCAAAAGCAAGCTGCTTGCTACACTGGTCAGTGCTCAAATGAGATTTAACTCTGCCAGTGAAGAACTCTTTATGGATGCAAGCGGAGAGTTCAGTCTGGAGAGCCTTTTCAGTCAGTAGCAATTGTGATAACAGTTTTTGATGTGTGCTCCTATTGGCTAGGAGCAGCACCGGAGCAGCACCGTGTCCAGCACTTTTCAGTAGACACTAAAAAGCCAGAGTGTAAGCCTGTCGCCACCGATCTGCTCTGGATTCAACCCCACTGATTTGCACTCAGGGCCTCAGTCAGATTGATCGTTGTCTGACCTTACCGGCTAGCAATGTTCTGCAGCGCACTTTGCTGGTCATCCTCCTTAGAGAGCTTGGCAAGTTGGGTGAGGAATTCATCCACTTCCTGGATGGTAAGGAGGCTTTTGACAGCCGGAGGGAAGGACTTGCTCTGTTCGAAAAAGAGGCGCACGGTTTCGGAAACATCTCCCTGTCTCCCAAACAAACAAAGCCAAAGTGTTAGATCAAGTCTCTGGCTGGAGACTAGAGATGAAGTACTGCTCAGTAATTAAGATCCTTCGTAGGAGGGAAAAGGGAGTCTGTTGCCAGACTCTCTGAATGGGTCACAAAGAGCGAGGAAGGACAACCCTGCCACAGCACTGGGATCGTTTTACCAGCTATTTCTTTTTAGTGGTCTATGCAA
Organism: Pelusios castaneus; assembly: GCA_007922175.1. Classification (NCBI taxonomy): domain Eukaryota; kingdom Metazoa; phylum Chordata; order Testudines; family Pelomedusidae; genus Pelusios; species Pelusios castaneus. The sequence goes on from ML685990.1 coordinate 114,713, forward strand.
ACAGACAGTGTCCTGCTGTTATGCTTTCCCCCACTGCAGTATCCGGGGCCTCTAATTTCCTCACCATGAAGCCAATCACAGAATCATAGAAGGTGAGGGTTGGGAGGGATCTTAGGAGGTATCTAGTTCAACCCCCTGCTCAAAGCAGGACCAACCCCAACTAAATCAGCCCAGATGGGGCTTTCTTAAACTGCACATTAAAAATCTTTTCAGATGGAGATTCCACCACCGCCCAGTATTGCAGAGTTTGTGGTGTGAACTCTCGCTGAGCTCACTGGAAGCTAATGCACGCCAGGCCTTCCGCCGCAGATCTATCAACATCATTTGATTTTCAATTCTGCTTGTTTTAAAGTAAGTCCTTGCAAAACAAAATCAGTGGGGTAGCTGCAACAAAGATTTCGGTGCCACGCGTGATCAGCAGATTGTTCGGAACCTTTGCATTAGTGCAGCTTTCGTCCTGGGTGCTAGGGGTCAACTGAGGAGTATCATACCACCACCCTGCTTTCTGTTGAAATAATATTACATAAAAGGGTCCAGTTTGTGGGAAGCCTCACATGAAGCTGCCAAGACTAAAGAGCCACCAGCTCTGGAAGCTTATAACCCTCTCAAGTGAAGGCAAATGCGCCTGGTTTCACAGGAGCAAGGGGCTGAACAGTGAGGGATGAAGTGAGCATGTTGTCCCCATCTTTGCACTGACCTGCTCCAGATCCCGGACCATCTCCTCCTGGCTGCAATTGAAAATTCTGCTGAAAAGCTTGACAATCTGCTTGTCGTTCAAGTTGTAAACGCTTTTAATGACACCTGGTAACAGCAGCTTAATCATCAGGTACAGGTCACCATGGAAGCCGTCTGGGAAACAGAATGTGCATCATTAGACATGGCCAGATCTTGGTCTCGGCCACAGGCTTTAGAGTCACATGCACAAGGGCCCAACAGATACGTACTGCCACTAAAAAACCCACCACCACCGCCCACGATGTGTTCCCCCAGGTGGTTCTACTCTACCTCTTGCTGGTCCTCCATAGCTAATTTTGGAATGGCAAATTTAGCACCGGCTACAAAACCCATCATGTGAGCCAGTCTTATTGGATTTGTTACCTAGGTAAGAGGTGGTAACAAGGCAATTGATACTGCAGGGACTGCCCACATCGCAACAGACACAAAAAGTGGTACAGCGCACAACTCTGTGAGCCACATCTTACCATGGACTGCACTGTCCTTTCTCCCCACCCTGGCATTAAGATCTCTGCTGTTCATTCTTTTTAGATGCCCACCCAACACAGAAAAGCAGGAGGAGTCACACACACCTCCGGCCGTTCCTTTCTGCACGAAGTCCTGAATGATCTGCGTTTTCACATTATAGCTGGGCTTCTCTGCAACCATGGCGCACAATTTTCGGAACTCCCGCAGCAAGCAATCCTTGTGCTTTGGGTCACACTTCTTTGCAGAGAGGCTAGACTTGTGGGAAGAACTTGGAAGGGCTTCATCAACATCCCCTGGTTTAGCTATGCAAAAGGAGACAGCACATATTTAACTTTTTAATAACTAGGTTGGGATGATACAGTACGAATGCTGAAGATGAGGTCACCACAGTTGAGCAAACGAAAAACAAGAAAAATCCCAATAAACTGGCCAGATTTAGCTGTGAGTAGTCAAGTGCACAAGGAGCTCTGGAAAATTAGGTTTTAGCATCTGCACGTGCATTTTTAACAAAAAGTTAAGCGACTTTAGTAGACACTTCAGAAAATTGCCATGTGCTCTTAGTGCGAAGTTTATGAAAAATTCTCATGCTGTCCGATATTTTCGTTTTACTCGCACTTTATGGGCAATTCTCCACTCCAGCACCAGCTTTCCCCAATCCTCTCACAGAACAAGGCTCCAAAAACCTGCAGGCTCCCTTACGATTCCTCCCTGACCATTTTTCATTTCTCCCCCCTCAACTTCCAGAGCTGTTGCCAACAGGATCTGGACACCTGATGTACAATACAACCAGTTCATCCAAATCAATCAGGGACCTTGGAATTGGGATTAACAGGGGACAGAATCCAATTTCCACTGCATGTGAAATTAGGTTCTACCGTTATGGGTGCGCAGTGAACATCCCTTTGTATTGAAGTTAGAGACAAGAGGCTCGATACCCTCGCAATAAATCAATTAACTGAACCCGTCACACCCACACCTCTCTACTGCTCACACGGTTCAGGAACTAACTCGCCAACATGCAAATTATTGCAGAGGCTTTCACTTGGGATGCTCCACTTGGGAAGGATCAAGAGATCCGCACCACCTCTGGACAGTTATATTCTGAGAACGTGAAGAAATTTCTCAGTTCCAGAGGGGGAGCTGTGTTAGTCCCGGTCAACAAAACAAACAAAGGAGTCCTGGGGCACTTTTCAAGACTAACAAATGTATTTATCGCACAAACTTGCGTGGGAGAAAATCCCACTTGGTCAAATACTTAAAGATGGGGAACTTGCAGAAAGAAATTTATCGTTACATTTATAAACAATGTGGTTTCCCTTCTCTCACCCAAAAGAAATGGTTGAAGCTCAATCCCTTAGAACGAAACTGGACAAAACTAGAAAATGGTATAGGAGAGAGACTTACATGGGCAAAAAAGACTGGCTCAAGTAATGGAGTCTTTCCATCTCTAGCTGTTATACAATTCTCAGCAGCACAAAGTAAAAAAACAGAGTTCATCCAATATAGCAAAACATTGTATTTCCTGAATTTTCATTAACAAAAAAAAAAAAAAAAAAAAAAATCAGGCTTTTCCTGTGTCACCGAGGTGAAGAAGGGCTCTGCCCAGAAACGTTACAACTCAGCTGTTCAGTTATAACAGTGCATTCATAAAAAGAGCAAAACTACTGCAATTTTGAAGGAAAGTGATTTTACTTTTACTAACATCACTAAACAGTAAAAATAAAAAATCCCAGATGTGTTTCCTGGTTTTTTTAGCCTCTCTTTCCGTAGAAAAAAGTACAATTTCGAAACCTCAGTGGCCCTTCAAAGAAGCAGCCAGGTAGCCAGTGAGAGTCACAAAATAAAAATGCTCTCCACTTATTTAGAGGTTCCAAAATATTATAATTGTTTACGCATACAACCAAGTCCTGAACCTGCCTCCCCTAGTGCCCATCAGAGCTTTCCCACTCAAGCCAACAGCAGGACTTTGCTGATTACAAATAAGTGGAGTCAACATTTGATCTAGATTTATAAATACTTTGCTCCTCTTACTCTTTCTGGGCAGAAGGTTTGGTAGGTTTCCCTTTGGTACACAGCACCAAAATAATGCAAACATCAGTTCTTTTATGACAGATAGCTTAGAGACACTTAACATTTCGTCTACATAAAGTAAATAAAATGTTTCATTAGCTTAAACTCATTTCTTACTTACTAGATATAAATTAGTAAGGTTTGATTCAAATGGAAGCTCCTTTGATGCTACTGTATTAAGAGGTGGGGATGTAATATACTAAATGGTTACGTGATTAACCGATAAGTGTAAGTCTTAATGCCAAGACGAATAATTATCTGTTAACTGGTGGCACTGGCTCTGTCTCCCTGGTGATGGCCTAGGTCAATGGAGGTGGCTGTTGCTCCCCAGAGAGGCTGAGGCCTTGGTGCAGGTGCTGCAGAACGTCCCTCTGCAGAACACTGGGGATCATGGGTCTGAGATGGGGGGGGTCTGCCCCAGAAAGCCAGGCTGGGGGTGCTAGTTGAGGGCTGAGTGAAGGGACAGGGTCTCCGGGGACAGAGTGGGCAGGGGGATGAGACAGATTGGTTAAATGGTTCCATTCCTAAATGGAGGTTCCCCCAGCATCAGCATGACAACTCTCACCTGTGAAGCCAGAGAATTTCTTTGGTGATGGATCGGGGGTAGCTAGTAGCTGCTTCTTGGGAGTGGTGATCTGTCCGCTGGGGGAGAGTTTTGCCTGGACCGTAGCCTTTTTCTTAGGTGTGTTCGCAGCCTTTGATGTGGCTTCTGTAGAACACAGAAAGAGACAAAGCATTAGTGTCGGTGCTGAAAGGCGACCCATAAGCCCCCAGCAACAAAAACCAGGCAAGTAACTTACAATACGTGGCAATGAGTGACTTTTGCCAGATCTTGGAAGTGCGGCAGCCCCAGTGAGGGGGATAGTATGGCATATGAGTGTGGCTACTCACGCTCAAACCAGGCTAACTCAGGTGATCAAGTTAACAATGCCATGGAAGCACACTCCAAGTATCATAGAGCAAGGATCCACGCCAAGGCCGTAGCTGTCACTACTTCTTTGGAAAATAATTACGTTTGGATTCTTAGGTTTCTAAGGTTGCCAGGGTCACAAGAAATGCACCCATTCCTCATTTAATTATACGACTGACTCCAACAGGTGAAAAGCTTTTCATGAAAATGACTTAAGCATGAGAAATTTGTGAAGGGAAGTCCTCAGTATTGATTGGACACAAAACTAAATCACAACTCAGTGGACTGAGTGTTGTAGAAAACTGATGTTGCAGAAAACAAAGGCATAGAAGCAGTCCCAATGTTTTATAAAGCAATTGCAAATACTTCTGTTAACTTCAGTGCAAACAGGCCATTTTTAAGACAAATTAAGTAGATTGTGACATCAGTGGCAAGTAGGTGACACTGGTAAAAAGGCTGATGGATTTATAGAGAACACTCCTAACTTCCAGTCTTTGCTGAGTATGTGGATTAATTTAACCCAATAGTTTAGCTATACTTGCTAGGGACCGATACTGCCTATTCAGTTCTACATGATGGAATTGGGGCTTCAAATCCATGTCAAGATATCACAGTTTCCAATTGCCAGGACGGACTGCAACACTGCTGAATGGAAAGCAGGCAGTATCAGAAACTCATTACGATGCTTTGGAAAAAACAATTGCATTAGTCACAACAGAAATATAGTTTTACCGGTACATCTGCTCTTGGGTTGGTACCACTGACACTGCCTAACATTTTAGGCTATTAACGCATGAGAAAATGGCACAGAGGTTCCCCCTCTAGCATCTCACCTGAGACGTGCTGGTTTATCATATCCTTCTCCGCATCCTGAAGCGCTTCCCAACCCTCCAGGTCGGTGATATCCTCTATCTTCTTTGTCGTGGCCCGGGCCTTCTCCAGCTTCTCAAAAATGCACTTCACGTGGTACCACTCCTTCATGTCCCCGCCCGACTCTGTGAAGGGATTGGGAACCACCTTCCCAATGCGCACCATCCCCTTCAAAATCTTCTCCTTACACTTCTTGCAGCCGGCAGTGCCACGTTTGGCGTAATCCACGCAGTACCTCTGCTCCGCCATCGCGCCAGGTGCCGTGCAGACCCCGCGAGTTGGCGAAGTCGGAGGCAGAGCGACGTCTTCGGTCCAAGGGGCCCGGTCTCTGCCGGCCGAAAGGAGGGACTGGCTGATTCCCCGGCCCCAAGTCGACGGGACGACTGCGGACAGGTGACCCTCAAAAGTCAGCAGAGCGGTGGGTCCGGGGGCCAAGCTGAGGCCTCTCCTCCTGCTCAGCGTCCTGGCGGTGCGTGAGACGAGCTTGAGGACAGCGGCCATCCATTGCCCTCGGCGCCACTGTACGAGGACAAAACACAGCGCTGGCCTGAGTCTGAGCGGAGAGCAGGCCCACAGCTGGCCCTGGCACATCCTCAGGGCAGAGCCCGCCCAGAGCCACGGGCCCAGACCGCCCCTGGGCATCCTCGGGGCAGAGTCCGCCCAGAGCCACGTGCGCCCGCCCGCCACGGGCCCAGACCGTCCCTGGGCATCCACGGGGCAGAGCCCGCCCAGAGCCACGTGCGCCCGCCCACCACGGGCCCACAGCTGGCCCTGGCACATCCTCGGGGCAGAGCCCGCACAGAGCCACGTGCACCCGCCCGCCACGGGCCCAGACCGTCCCTGGGGCATCCTCGGGGCAGAGCCCGCACAGAGCCACGGGCCCAGACTGTCCCTGGGGCATCCTCGGGGCAGAGCCCGCCCAGAGCCACGTGCGCCCGCCCGCCACGGGCCCAGACCGTCCCTGGGGCATCCTCGGGGCAGAGCCCGCCCAGAGCCACGTGCGCCCGCCCGCCACGGGCCAGCCCCGCCCACCGCCTCCCTGCAGGACCAGCCCATCACCGCGGCCTCGGACCCGGGGACACTGGCCAGGCCCAACCCCCCGCAGTCCCGATCCAGCGCCCGACCCCCGGCACCTCGCCCCGCCGCCGCCGGCAGAAAGGACGGATAGGCCCAGGCCGCCGCCGCCGCCGCGTTCCCTTTAAATCCGGGACTCGCCCGACACGGCGCAGGCGCAATGCGCGCAGGGACGGCGGCCGGGAGGGGAGGAAGGGCTTCGCGACCAGCCCCGCCCCCTGCAACCAGCCGCGCCCCTCGCGACTGGCTCCGCCCCGCAGCTTCGCCGGCGGGTGCCTTGTAAGTAACAGAAGAGACCCCGCCCCCTCAACGGTTCCTGCTGCGTCGGCACCGAGCAGCGCCCCCGACACCCCGCCCCTTTCATAAAGCCCGCCCCTCAGCATAGGCCCCGCCCCCTCACGGGTCCTAACTCGGCACCGAGCCCCCCCCCACAGACACCCGGCCCCACAGCATAGACCACGCCCCTCACCATAGGCCCCGCCCCTCAACAGTTCCTGCGGCTCAGCACTGAGCCTCCCATAGACACCCCGCCCCCTCCACACAGACCCCGCCCCTTTCAAAAACTCCACCCCTCTGCAGAAACCCCGCCCACCCCACACAGACCCCACCCCCTCCTAGAACCCCCCTAGCCTAGACTCCCTTCCTTACAACAAATCTTCCTGCCCAGATGCAGGCCCCTGAGCTGAGCCCCTAATCCCTGGCGCAGAGATCCCAAGGCCAGAAGGGCCCATTGGGATCCTCCAGCCATTCTCGTCTGCCCTCCTGTACAGCAGAGTCCCGCGAGCAGGGCGTTCAGAAAGACACCTTATTTCCCAGCTGACTTCCTCTAACCTCAGCTTCCAGCCATTGGGTCACGTTGATCCTTTCTTTACTAGGCCGAAGAGGCCGTGTTCCAAAGGAGTGGCCGTGTTAGTCTATCGCAGAGAAACAAACAGAGTCCTGTGGCACTTTTAAAGAGTCCCCGGCGAGGTCCTTACAGACTGTGATCAAGTTGCCGCATCACCTTTTCTTTGCCAAATTAAATAGGTTGAATCTATCCCTACAAGGGAGGTTTTCCAATCCTTTAATCATTCTCATGGCACTTCTCTGAATCCTCTCTAATTTATCAACAACCTTCTTGAATTGTGTGCACCCAAATTGGACTCAGTTTTGCAGCAGAGATAAAAAACCCTCTCCGTTCTTACTTGAGATGCTCTGTTTCTGTATCCCAGAACTGCATTTCCTCTTCTGGCCACAATGTCACACTGGGAGCTCATGTCCAGCTGAACCATTCACCAGGACCCCCACATCTTTTTCAGGATAGAGTCAGCAATCCTGTAAGTATGACATGCATTCTTTGTTCGTAGATGTGTACGTTTATCCTTAGCTGTATTGAAACATATATTGTTTGCTTGCTCCAAGTTTCCTAAACAATCCAGTTCCAAAGGGGTAGCCGTGTTAGTCTAGTTCAGCAAAACAAACAAGGCGTCCTGTGGCACTTTTAAAGACTAACACATTCATTTATCGCATAAACTTTCGTGGGAGAAAAATCCCACTTTCACCAGCCTCTTTGAAGAGCAATCTAGATTGCCCCGATTCTCTGACATTTCCTCTTCATTATTTACCACTCCAATTTCTGTGTCATCTGCAAACTTTATCAATGATGATTTCATGTTTTCCTGCAGGTAATTGATAAAAATGTTAAATAATCTTGAGCCAAGAGCCAATCCTTGTAAGACCCAAGTAGAAACAGACCTGCTCAATGACAATTCCCTGTTTACAGTTACATTCTGAACCTTATTAGTTAAACAGTTTTTAATCTATTTAATGTCTGCCATGTTAATTTTATAATAGTTCTAGATTTTTAATCAAAATATCATGCAGCACCATATTAAATGCTCCCCCCCACACCAACAAAAGTAACCTCAGTAAAGGAGCATATCCCAAGGTACTATTGCCTGACAGAAATGTATGTTCAGATATTAAAAGGGAGAAAAGGTCTGTCTGAAACCGTACAAATCAAAGCAAACCTGGCAACGCACTTGCATTCCTTTCATGTGCATTCACCTAGATGGACAATGGGTTCTCTGGACCCAAAAGTGGAATTAGACCTTGGTTAAGATGCAACCTAAGAACTTTGATCTTAGGAACAAATTTCTACTGCTAGAGCAATTATTATGGTCCTGATCCGATTCCCAGTGACACCAATGAAATGATTCCTTACAGTGGGCTTTTGATCAGGCGCATTACAAAACTGAATAAAAGTTGCAACTCTAAGTCCCTTAGACTCCAGCGCTCACTGGCAAGCCTGGACAAGGCAGGCCTCTTCCAGCAACAGTCTCCGTATCCAGTGGTTAAAGTATAATTTGATGGGCCCTGGAACCCTCCTAATCTCCAGGCCCCCTTCCCATATTGTCTGGGCCTGCTTCATGCATGTGTGGGCCCCAGCCCAGGTAGGCATTTGCAACCACTTCTCAGCATCACATGCATCGGTTATGATTGCCACAAACTAGCAAACACTGCATAACACAATAAGTATTGTGATTAACAATGGTGGGGCATAGGATCTGCCAGCAGACAGGGCAGGGTAGAACATGTGTTCCATCGGATTTTTCTATTTTTAGGGGCCCTGGAATTCTGGCCCCTCAAATTTGGGGGCCCCGGAACTGTGTTCCGGTGCATTCCCCCTTACTTTAATCCCTGTCCGTATCTTTCTTCCGATGCAGTAATGGAACTCGACTCACGGGGACATTATTTCTTCTAATACCGGTGTAATGGTATCATTAAAAAACAACTAAATATTAAGGCTGTACATTGGAGACACCTCTCAAAATGCATCACAGGAACATTTCTAATGAACGATTGTTGTTTGTGCAATGATCCACACACAAAACTAGACCTTGAGTGAAAAAGGCCTTTGAAAAGCCCTGTTGAAAGAAAATAAGTCATTCTGACAGAAAAGGGTATTGTATTTTCCATAACTCTCCCACCCCAAATAGATGAATTGGCAGGGTAATATACACATACTGAATAGGATGTTGAAATATCAAAATGAAGAATTGCTAAATGATAGGATTAAAAGTGTTGAGAGCTATATTTTAATGATTGGCAATTATGGATAGTGAATGAGTTTAAATGAGGTAACACAGGCCAAGGCCTTGCGGGCATAAGTGGTTTTAGCATTTTTTCTTACATAGATTTGCTGCTCTGCTTAAAAGGAAGTTATTTCTGACTGCAAAAAGGTAACATGTTATGCTGGAAGTTTTGAGGTAAAAATACACAAAACTGGAAAAAGAAGTGACAATTTCCAGAGGACTAGCCGGATTAGTCTGTGTACAGCAAAAACAACGAGAGTCCTGGGGTACCGTAAAGACTAACACATTTCTTTGGACATAAGCTTTCATGGGCTCCAACCCACTTCATCAGACCCAGAGACAGGGTGACACAAAATAATGTCTTAAAAACTGCATAAATAGCAAAAAATGCAGAAATTGTGTAAACTGAAGCTGGCGCATGCATAGTGGACGGATTACATAGAACCCAAAGGTTTGATGTGCTAAAAGCTGATTGGAGAAAAGTTAAGAAATACAGATTGTGGAAATTCATACAAATCCGAGTGAACAAGGCCCAAGGCAGACAAACACTGGATCAGAAACTGAAGGATGAGTCCAAAGGACCAGACCGAGGGATCAAAGGGATAGCAAAGGCAGATCCCTGGCATAAAGTCCACCCTCCTGCCCATTTCAAGTCCTTGCTTCTCTGTATAGGGATGCTAGAGCTGTTAAAAAAAAAAAATTTTTAACACGAGCAAAACATGGACTTTTTCTTAGTTTCATTCTTAGAAACAGCTAAGCCATTTTGGCTGAAATTTCCCCAAAACAGTTAGCCTGTGGCAGACACCCAGTGGCAAAAATTTAAGCCCAAATAGTTGGAATTCAGCAAAGCGATATGTAAACAAAACCACGGTCTTATAATGGCAAATGTTGGGCAACCTTACTAATACATGGGACTGCCAGCCCTACCTAGAATGTCATCCTATTCATCACCCTTTCTGGATCATTGATCTGCCTTCTCCACAATGATGTGCTCCCGCATAGGTCATGGTTTCTTGAAGGACGTCTTTTATAACGGCAGAGCTATGAGTCTGGGAAGCAGAAGGTGGCTAATTTATGTTTGTACATTTTCAAAGTTATCTTTTAAACAGCACAGTGTAATTAAAATCAGCTGTAAAATAACAGTGGGGATTTTCCTGAAATAAGTATAACAGATGCAGATACATGTTGCAGTAACTTTATTTAAAATGAAATTAAAGAGTCTCCAAATCCCGAAACAGTCCCCCCCACCCCCGCGCACACCCCCTTTTTTCTGTTTGAGAACTCCAGACTGTTTGCAGTGTTTCTTTAAGAAAAAAGCTGTGGCTGCCGGAAAATAGGGCTGGGAGACCCCCGACCCCCCCCCCCAGCTCTTTCTGATTAAATTCAATTAACCAGTTTCCTCTTGCTATAAAACTCCAAGGGAGCAAGCTATTGGGTTATTGCTCTGTGGGGAAAAAGAAGTGCTTTGGGGTGAGATTTGTAGCTGTTAGGGTTAGATGCTGGTGTCAGATGCTTGGTTTTTTTAAATAGCCAAATTCTGAGAGCACTTTTCTCTTGGGAGCAGGACAGGGTTATAAGCACTATTAGCTCAAAGCAAGTGCCCAACATTAGAACAGGGATTCCTCTAAATTAGCTTTAACTAGCTTATATAAATCAGGATAGCTTTCTCTTTTTAGTATTTTTAGAGCGTACTGATCTAGGTGGGGAGTCTGGAATAAGGCTGTTTCCACTACAAATCTGTACAGGCTGGGTCTTTAGACTCTACTGTTAGAGAAGAGGTTGAATTTTCTTATATGGACATTGGAAAAACCTTTCTTTTATTAAGACCAACAGAACCTTTAGATTTAAACTTTAGCTAGAGAAGAAAAAGCTTTCCCGACTCCTCTTCTCCTTTCTCAAACCTATTGGGTTAGTAACTGTTATCTCAGGGTACTCAGTTGTCTTTTCCACCTGTCTCAATTGACTGCAGGGTTTTTTGGAAAGACATGTATGTTTGAAAAGCTCCCCTTATTCTTAACTTTCTGTCCTAAGCTATCTGAGGCAAGGTGAATATTGCCAGCTGAAGATGGTATGTTTGAAAAGCTCCCCTTATTCTTAACCTTCTGTCCTAAGCTATCTGAGGCAAGGTGAATATTGCCAGCTGCAGATGATAGCAATGTACATTTTCCCTCTTAAACTCACTTAGCTGCTCTTCTGGAATGGCGAAACTACCTCTGGGACTAGAGAAGAAACTCAGTTATGCAATGCTGTGAGAAATTAAGATTTTGGAATAGGCAGTTTCACTCCAGTAGCTGTAACGGGTGCAGTTCCCCCAATACCAGAACATAGGTTAATGAGAGCATGTGTCTCAGGTGTAAAGCTGGCATGGTGTTGCAGTCTTTCTAGCTCAGGAGTGAAACAATCTAATTCCTATCATTATACTGGAGTGAGTAAATGGCTGCGATGTGTGCTGCCTGACAATCATGGTGATCTCCGGATGCTGTTGCAGGTTAGTGCCTTCAGTTGTCTGTCAGTCAAAAGCATTCCCTTAGCTCTCATTTGTAGAGTAGCCTACTGAAGTTAATTGTTCTATAAATCAGGTTTGTCAATCTCCTTTCTAGAAGACAACACTTGAAAGGAAAGATTACTAGTCGATAGTAAATAGTTGCTCCTAAAAACATCCTTAATTTAATTAAATGCCTTAGAAGGTTAATGCAAGGAATGAATGTGGTCTGAATTAACACCCAAATGCACTGCAGTAACTAAAGCAGATCAATGTAAAGAGCAAGAACTTCTGGTTTCTAGTTTTTCTAGTCTCACATGTGCTTCTCCTCCTCCTAAAAATATGACTTATGGTTTTGTGATGAGGGTATTGCATTGGATTTCTTATCATGATAAAAACAGCCTTTCTCCTCTTCCAGGCTATGTTTCCAAACATACCTTTTCTGATGAATCAGTTACCCATTCCTTACACTCTGCCTTAGAAAGATTCTGCTTGTCAGCAAAAGTCTTTCCAGTGCTAGGATCCCTGCCTATGGAGCCTGGCCTTCCCATAGGTATTCCGTTCTCCCATATAGCTGCTTTACGAGTCTTTTCTGCAAATGGCTCTGCAAGAGAGAGAAGTTGACATGAAATCAACCCCTTGTTTCCCAGATGGGATGTAGCGTCCTATAAACTGAGTGGAGGAAAAGCAGCGGCTCCTGTAGCACCCCTTTCTCCAGACCATGTAGCAGCCCATGAAAATGTAGCAAAGCTCTGATCTGTTTCTTCAGAGAGGAGCCTTGGTCTACTGAGAGGGGATATCCAGCCACTGCTCAGGAGGGGCTGCCATCTTCAAAAATGAGCTGAAACTGGTCTCAACAGCAGCACCAAACTCGGAGAATGGACCAACATTTTTCTAGTGTTCTTCTGTCTTCCTGTGCTGCATGGGACTCTGGGTGGGCACCAAGTGTGCATTTGCAGCTAATCAGACTGACATCCCCTATGCAGGCATCATCCATGGCTTGTAGTATCTTTGTCTGTACTTGGCCCATTTGCTTGAGGACAGGGTGGATTTTGAACCAGTACCAGGAGCCGTTCTTCTTCCAAATACAGCAGCCAAATCAGTCCCTCTAAGGCACACGCCGAAGGTGCGGATAGCTGACATGCCCAGCGCCAGTCAATCTCTATACGGCTCTTGGCCATGACGGACTGCTGGGCCAACTCTGCAGTGGTGTTAATCGACTTCTGTACCGGTCTCTGACAAACTTTCTGATTTCTCCTGTAACTTTTGTATTTTTAAAGAGTTGAGATGTCTGTGCCTGCTCTACCAGACATCTTAGCCAATCAGGTGGTTATTGTACGCTCATTTAAGGAAAATAGTTTGTCGCCAGTACTGTTACATACTAATTGTCATATTGTTACAAAATTATTCAGTACAGCTCTGATTTTACATGTAATTTTCAGTGCACCGAAACAGATACAGAACTTGGATGTGCTCTAGATGAATTGAAACAGAAAAACCTGAATAATGTGTCAGTTCAAGCAAAACAACTGGAGGGCAAAGCCTGGAAGCGTTGGAAATAAAGGAAAATATCCGTTACCTAGATAACGGTGCATAACTGTAGAACCATTTGTTTGCTGGTACAATTCTAGAGTGGTATCTCCACCTGTCTGTGTACAACATAAGGTATAAATCCTCTTGCACAGTCTTTCTAAAATACTGCAGACACCGTGATTTTAAGTTATCGTAGCAGGATTTTTCCCGCTTTACAGAGAATGCCTGTGCTCCAAGATGAAAAACTGAAAGATCACAAATAATTTGGGGACAATGTGGAAAAACCTTGTCTACAGTTAATCTGAGAAGCTCTTGAATTGAAATTTGCAGTTAAAATGTTTGGTCTTAATTATGGAAACAAAATAGTTCCCTAAGTGTTTTGACTGAAAAGTTGATACACAGACAATTGATGTTTGGGAAACTCGTAGCTTTATTTAAATAATATGGGTGGTATTTACTTCTTTCAGAACAGAATAATCTTCTAATCTCTGTAAATCCTTGCTAGTGAAAGGACAAAACCCTGGACCAGATTCTGGGGTGTTGCTGTCCTGCATAGATCAGGGATGTGAAAATGCTTGGCATAAGTGGTTACATCTTACCTTTGTAAGTCCCTGTTTCTCCTGCAGCTGGGCAGAGGGTTAGCATCACAGAGGCCTGAAAGGTGTGTCCAGTTTACACCAGGTTACTATTGCTTCTTGACTTTACCTGAAAGACTTGAGTCCTGTCATGTTGCTGGTTGCTATTCCTCCCAGTACCATTCTTAACGCAGCTCAACAATGTTGACAGATAGTTCAGTTTCAGCAGTAGCAATCATATCCGTATGATTCCATAAAACTACTTCTTCCTAGAACTGCTTATGTAAAACATGTTCCAAAGGGGGAGCCATGTTAGTCTGGTTCAGCAAAGCAAACAAGGAGTCTGGTGGCACTTTTAAAGATGAACAAATTTATTTATTGCATGAGCTTTCGTTGGAGAAACTCCCATCTTCAAGCATCTGGCGATTTTTCTCCCATGAAAGCTCATGGAATAAATAAATTTGTTAGTCTTTAGCAGTGCCACCGGACTCCTTGTTAGTTATGTAAAACATGTATTTGGCATAGATAATGGTCAAAAATGTGTACATGCAAGATGTTGCACGTAGGAAGAAATCTAAACTACTAATGTGCCCGTATTGAAATGTAAATTAAATGGCACTCAGGAAAAACACCTGGGCAAAATTGTGGACAGCTCAGTGAAGACCTCTGCTCTTTGGCTGTTGCTTCTCATTGAACATATTTTAGGTTGGATAAGTAACAGGACGGCACCTACTGAAAATGTTAAAACATATCTCACTAATCAGCCAGATGCTGCCTTCAACTTCTGGGGCACGTGGCTGCGGGCACGTTTGTGCTAGCGCGTGCCAGATTTCATAGCTATTCCATGTTTGATCAGCGGATCTTACACAGAAGGGAATTTCGTAGATATCTTCCCTTGCAACTGATTCCCAAAATGCAGACTCTCTAAGATCCCTACTTTGCGTGGCCAAAATACTCTCTCAACCAAGTTGGTGAACACGGGCTCTCCTTCTATCTTGTGCAGTGTGACTTTGAGGGTGTTTTGAACTCGTACAGCCAACGCCATTAGGGAGCTTTTAAACAAATGTCACTGAAATTGTTTCACATTAGCCAATTGCAAAGCACAAGCGACAGACTGGGGCTTCACTGTTGTTTCTTAAATCATGGCACCCAGGGTTTCTGTTCACTAGATTTTAAAACTATTCTAATAACTTAGTGCCAAATGGTGGGGAATTTTGTGTAAAAAGCCAATCCCCTAAATCCACAAAATCAGAATCTTGGGTGTGTTACAGACCATGTTTCTCAAGACATCCCAGGTGAGGTTTTAAAGAGAATTAATGTTTTTGAAGTTTTTTGGTTATAGCAGCCCATTCAGAGTGCACACAGTAAATTTTTAGAAAAATACAGAAATATTTTGCTTTAAATAAAATATTACCATTTTCCAGATACATTTTTAAAGTGTGAAAAACAGTACGTTCTGAGCCATATGGGTCTTCTAGCCAACTTTTGCTTTTTAGGATGCCGAAAAGGAGGTAAGTGTTTCTTGATCAGTCGTCTGTGATTGAGGTCTTTAGGCATACCGTAATATCTGTTAGCAGAATCACCTGCATCAGACCATAATCTGTTCATCTCCACTTTGGTGTTCATAAAAACATCCCAACCATTAGCTGTGCATCCACTAGCAATGTATTTGGGTGATAGCCTTGGCTAAATAGATTATTTAGAACCATTAATAGCTGAGTCTTTGTACACAGAAAACCCCTTTGTCATTGGGAGAAATGTTTTTCCTGCCCCAATTTACGCTACTGCATTTTTCTTATAACTCCTGTTTGTGTTATCCAACACCACCTGAGAAATGGAATCGGAATTCTTTACTGTTCCTTGCGTTTGGCAGCTGTGCTCTGTTCCTTCTTCAACAGAAAGAGATGTATTTTTCCTTTATCCCCTTTGCCCTGCCTGTTGGACAATAAATGTCCTTGATGCAGCACGCTGATGTGAAGCTTAGTTTTTTTCATATACAACTAAATCAGTCCTTTGGAGAATAGCTGTCATTTCAGTACTGAGTGAGTGTCTAATATCTTCCTCTGCTGGAGCAGGAACACTTAATTGCTCTAACTGGTGACTAGGCACCAGGATTTCTTTCCCCCTATACTCCACTACTGAGTAGTGAAAAGTCCCGTTATCAGAAGTGTAACCCCTTACATTCCTTCACCAGATGCTTTTTTCAAATGAGTTTATTACTCAGTTTTTATAAATTTGCATCTTTTTCAGCATAAGCACTTGATTCTGTGTCAGAGAGGCTTCCTTTTAAGGTACTGAGAGCTACTTTTGAGATGGGTGCTTAAATCAGAGACTAAATGCAGTATGGTCTTCCTTTGTTGCGGGGGTGACTTGCAAAGTAATTTTAAAAGGATCCGGTTTTCCTTGCACAGCTAGATCTGCTCTTGGTCAGCAACCGTGGCTATCTAAAAATGGCCTGCTGATAATTGATCCTTTTTTTACCCTAATGTTCATTTCGAAGTATAAACTGCCAGCCAATCTGGAGGGCGAAGCCATATTCTTAATCTATAAATCTCTGGTGTAGAAGCATTCAAATCCACTAGCAGGTATCCATGAGGTCTTCTGGTAGGATCTTGAAAAGCTTCTATAAAAAACTTGTCTCGCTGGGATGTGTTTGCTGAGCTATTGTAGCAATTTGTAACTTACAGACCCTCGAGGTTCATGACCAGAACTATGCGCGTCTGTGTTTAGGTTAATTGTGTGACCTTTTTCCCCCCTGACAAAATACACATGCGGTTCAGAATATAATGTTCAGGCTTTGATAATGCACATACTTGCAAAGGCTCTCTCAATTTCAGAGCTTTCTCATAGTCCATCAGATGGCTTAAAATAATTATATTTATTGTAATTGTCATGGGAGCAACAGTTTCCTAGTCTCCTGGACGTGATCCCATTAGCCTCCGGGACAGACCCAGATCCTCATCCTCTGGCAGGTCAGTTTGAGCATCTATTGGTGGGTGGGGGGACGGACTTTTTTTTAAATCTCCTTGTCTCTTTTGGCCTCTTTGGAAAAATAGATTTGTAGTGATTGGCCCATAACTTATTAGCAGCCATCTGTTTACCCCCAAACATTGATTCCTCCACATTGTTTTCCCGCAACTATTGTGTAACCCTGTTCTTACCCATAAATTCCGTGCCGTCTCTTTTGCATTCAATCCCCTTTTTCATCCAGTCATCT
Organism: Pelusios castaneus; assembly: GCA_007922175.1. Taxonomy (NCBI): domain Eukaryota; kingdom Metazoa; phylum Chordata; order Testudines; family Pelomedusidae; genus Pelusios; species Pelusios castaneus. Next base: position 131,721 of record ML685990.1, read on the forward strand.
GTACAACTTTGATAAAATGTTTAGTCATGTTTGTCTATAGCTACAAGTTAACCTCTGAAAACCAGTCAGTTTTTTGAAGTTTTATGTATGTCTTTTGCTCCTGGCACAGCCCGTGTTTCAGCTTCCAGCACAAAACAATCACCTCTCTGCAAAGAACGGTAATCTTCACAAAGAGCTGTAAGTAATTTGTCACTGTCTCTGAAGAGAGATCAACAGCATCAAATATTTCATAAGATTTTCATAGCGTGTGAACTTTCACATCTTTGTTCGCAGCCCATAAAGAACGTGCTTCAGGTTTCTGAATCTGTCTTCACTCTGTTTTCTCAGGGCTTAGTGAGTTTTATTTTGTCCTTTGATTTGATGCATCGGATCACTGGACTGTCTTCATCCTTCTTGCTCTTCTGCTGCTTTGTGGAGACGTTGTTTGTTAGCTAGTTAAAAGCTCTCAGCAGATTCCCGCTTCTGCTGTTGGTGTCTCTGTTGTTCTGTCTGTGGCACGGTCAGAGTTATGTAGGCTTTCGAAAACAGATGTTCCAATTTAGCATCAAATACCCATTTTACAATATTCTCAACACACTTAATTCCTAAATCGCACCAAAACCTACGCCCATCCAGGTATTTGCTTAAAAGTGAATCCAGTAAAATGACCAAACGAGTAATCAAAATACATTTCCTGGGTTTCACTGACACTAGAAAATTTTCCTTTTCAGCTTTTCTCTTTTGATCTTGTTTTCATTCTTGTCTAAGGGGCCCCCTTTGTGACCACATTGTGGCTGACTATTACAAAACACCTGAAAATCTTAGTATTTTATTTTTAAACGTACTTCGGGTGTGGTTTTCTTTTTTCATTTAGAAACTCATCACTTTACAAAATCAATTTCAGGCTGTTAAATGCTCCCCCCGACTCCCCCTCCAGGTGTTTATTTCTACCAGAAGTGTTTCTCCAAAACATACACATTCTTAATACTATCATATTTCCTCTCTCATTCGTTAGTGAAAACATGCAAACAATTTCCCAATAAACCTAAACCACACTTGACTCAGAGTAAGACCCAGTATTTTAAGCACCCCAAATCGGTTTGCAACAAAATGCTTTTTAAAAACCATACATATATGTACCTCCTTGCTGAGGTGTCTCATATTTTCTCAAAAAAAGACACACTGCATATACCCCTAAGTCACAAACCGCAACTGAAACATTAAACCAACTTTTTGAAAATCCCATTTTAAAAACACCCCCTTTTAGGAGTCAGAAACATATCTTCTATCACAGTATAATGGTTTGCTGGCACATGGTTATTCCCCCCTGATGTATTTAGGCCTTTTTAAAATGAAAGAAACAAGCACAATTTTAATTAGTAGCATTCCCAGATGCATAAGCCATTCTACAACCTGTTTAATACCAGGTTTATTTTTCAAAAATGTAGTAAACGCCACTATGGTTAAAATGGAGCTTTTCCTTGCTCCGTTACATTACAGCTTGAAGTTTCTGCTTCCATACTAAACAGATCACATGGCATTAAAGACACGTACTATTATTAGTAAGGACAGCACGTCTGAAGAGTAAGAACATATATATTTTCATAGTTGTAAAACCTGCCTCATCTTGCAGCCCAGCAGCAGCTGTTCAGTTCAAGATGGCTTCTGTTCTAAAAAGACAATTTCAGAAAAGCTCAGGTTTTAATACCAATCTATCTTTTCATTACAAACAGATTTTAATCTCTGTTAGCAGGTTGATTCCATCCTTACAGCTCTTAATAGATGCACCTCCCCAAAGACTCCTTTTTGTGACTGGTGGGTGAAAATTAGACTGGCTATATAACAGGGCTGCTTCTGATTCATTTTTTAGTGATTATCCTTTTCTGTTTCAGTTAAATGGACCACTGCCGAGCCTTCTTAGAGAATTCAACAGTAAACCACAATGCCTGGAAGTTACTGTATCGTCACACCTTACTCTGTATCTTGCAGCTGCTCTCTTGTTTTTAAACATGTCCCTTTTGTGCTTAAAGCTTTTAATTGGTTAAACAAAAACCAGGCATGGCGTATTCTTTTCTTACAGCATTACATTGCACCCAGAGACCCATAGTGCTTAGTGGTGGGAGATGGCGCTCTTGTTCTTAGTCACGCCCTTTGGTTTATAAATATGGTGGAGGCTTGCTGCTCCCTTGAAAAATCTCGTTTTGGGGTTAGACCAGGAGTTACTTCTGAAGACGCATTTATTTTTAAACTTTTCATGCTCATTTGCTAGAAAAGATTAGCAAGATTAACCCAATACTAACATCGTCTGCCGAAGTGGGTTGGAGCCCACGAAAGCTTATGGCCGAAGAAATGTGTTAGTCTTTAAGGTGCACCAGGAGTCTCATTATTTTGGCTGTACACAGACTAACACGGCTACCCACTGGAGATTTTAACCCAATACTGCTCTAGAAATTAATATTACATTTAATAATACCTCAGAGCTCACTACCTTCCCTTCCAGTGAGTGAATTCACATGAGATCTCTTTTGCTGATCCCTCTTCCAATTCCCAACAAAGCAAACTACCTTTAACCCTGATGCAGAGGTAAGAAAACTTAATTGCATCCAGGCCAACACTTTCAAGATCATTGAAGGCAATAGGGTTATGGCCATTTCAGTAGAGGGTGGTGAAACCAGTACCCTTCACTGAGGTTGAATCACCTCCGTCAGATTGAAGTATATCTCAAACGACCATCTTTCATACAAACTATAGGTACTTTTTGCTTTATTTTATGCATGTGGCTTTATTTCCCTGGGGTTCTACCACATCCATTTTAGCTCTTTGCTGTAAGTGGATTTTGTTTTAATAGTGGGTGGACCTCAAACTCTTTTATTTGAGACATACAGCCCTTGAAAACAAACTGAGATGTGCCATCAAACCCTTTGTTTTATTTAAGGACCACACAAACCTTAGAACAAACAGTCACAAAGCCCACTTCAATAGATATTTTTATTTACAGATTGAATGTTTTATTATGTTAGCTCACATTTGCCCCTCGCCATTCTCTGACTTAATCCCTTTAGATTTGGTACAAATGGTCTTTCCTTAGCAGGGCTCTCTAACTTTGAGGACAAGATGGTCAATTTAATGCATTAAGTAGGTGTCCTATGGCCTGGTAATTTTATTGAAACACTGTTATGGTTTTGAGTGCTTTTCACAACATTTACCCAAGTCACATTTTGTGCTAAAATTGCCTCACTGAAGCCTAGGTATTGTATTGCATAGCCTTCAGCACTAACAGTGTTTTAGCTTTCCAGACACAGGTCAGTGCACAGCGCCTGAAGTTTGCAGTTTATCTCCACCGAAGTCCAGTTCGCATAGTTACGATGCCGCTAGCCCGGTGCATCTATAGTGCAGCACTCGCAATCTTCATAAAACTTAACCCAAAAACAATGATAAAGAACAGCATAGAGTTCATGGCGCAGGTGCTGTTAGCTGTATGCCAGTGGCTTTCCCTAAATCAGTGTAGCTATCATCCTCGTCACCTTGGGCTCCTCTTCAACAATTTGCCTCTGTACTGAGCAAAAACAAGTTGGGCCTGGTTCATCTTTGGTTTCTGATGCAGCGTTAGAAGCCTCTTCATCTTCAAGAAAGGCGGCGTTGAGCTCTTGATTTTTCAGAAACAAAACGGCTGTAAGTTCCCTGGGATTTTTGATTAGATTTTCACAACTCAAAAGTGGTTTCCACTACCACTAGGGTCTGTTATCCCTCATTAGATTGGAAGGGGTGGAGTCTAATTAGGTGGGGTGGGCCACTGTCTCCTTAAGGGCTCCTGCCTGCCTGTGACTCTACATTAGTTCAACTCTAATACTAACTAGTTTTGAAATATAAAGTATCAATTTAAAACCTTGAAGCTGTTGAATCTATATTCATATTTATCTGTGGGGTATTCACTTTCTTCTAAACTAGTTGCATGAATGTAATGTGAGAAGCATTTGTCTCATTCGTATTATTTTCCATAAAATTGCATGGGGAGAAATCAGAAACCGAACTATGTATGTTCAAATAGCTGTATTTAAGCAAACATCAAACAGCTGTACTTAAAGAGATTGCTTTGGAAACTCTGTAACAAGGCACTTACGCCTTCCTTGCAAAATTTCTCTAACGGGCATAAAACATCAGCAAGAGTTTCAGTGACTCTGAATACAAAACAATCTCTTCTTCTGTTCTGAAACCTCTAGCTTCAGTTGGTAAAATACTCTTTGAAAATGTCTCCAGTTTAACAGACTGTGAGGCGAAAGCTGCTGAATGAAGTACATGGATTGATCTGGCAACAGAGTCTTGTGGCACTTTTAAAGACTAACAGATTTATTAATTGCATGAGCTTTCGTGGGCGAAGTGGGATTTTCTCCCACGAAAGCTCATGCAATTAATAAATCTGTTAGTCTTTAAAAGTGCCACAAGACTCTGTTGTCTTTCTACAATAGACTAACACGGCTACCCCTTTGGAATGGATTGATCTGTCAGAAGTCCCCTTGCTGCGGCACACTATCTTGGGCCCTGAAAACCTAGCTATATTCTCTTGTGCTCACATTTTCTGTAGCAATTGCCTTTCATCCCCAGCAGTCTCCCAACTATAATAGTTACTTCATCCACTTCTTGCATGCAGGCACCTCTGTGGAGAAATATGGTAACTGTTGACAGAACAGCTTCTAATGGAATAAAGTATTCTACAAAAGGATTTAGGCATTAGTGGTGGTCCCTCCATGAGATCTTGAGTGAATTTGGGGCATGACTTCACCTGACATGAAGGCTCAAACTTTGACTGCAAAATTCTCTATTTGGCAAGTTAAGGATCCATCAGACTTCTTAAAGGGCTTTTTACCCAAGCCTCTGCGCCCTACGTAGCAATCTCGCAAAGTGCATTGAATACCCGTAGAAAAGAAGTGTACTCCATGCCGTATGCTTTAAAAGCGAAGAAATACAGCTATTTCTGAGGCGGATAGTCATCTCGTGGGGAAAATGACTAAGAAAAGAGTACATGGATCATTCCCGGAACATGGCAAACACTGGGTTCAGACTGATTTTTCCCCTACCCGTTAAAGCAGGTATTCCTGCCGCATATGACTACAGATTGTTCAGTCAGATTTGGCTGGAGGTGACAGTTCTGGTAAATGGAATATTTGTTTCCATAAATGGATAACTGACTGATTGAACACTTCCATCTGGGCAAAAGGGACTTCAGACAACTGGGAGACTTGATTGGGGCTAGGGAACTCCATTCTGGAGAAGTGTTTCTAGCACTAACTTAACCAACAGAGGAAACGGTTAAAAGACGAAAGCTTTTCTTAATTGTGCCTCTGATGTGAGACATGAAAAAAGATATTTCAAAAGGAAGCCTCTTTCTCCTGCAGCTTGGCTTTTAAAAACCAAGCTGATGGCAAAACTCTCTTTGTTTACCACTGTTTGCTGAATTTAAAATCAATTGGCCATCAAGCACTTTTATAATCTATCAATCAATTTGCTAACTTTCATTTTTACTGTCAAGGAATCGGCAAGACGTTCAAACCCCTCTTTTGAAGGAGGGCCATTAATACATAGAATAATGTATACCCCAAGAAAAACAGACATTATCTTAATAATGATTAAGAAGGCCTTGAGACAATTCAGCATATCTATCTCTCTGTGATGCTAATGGAATTCATTAGTTTTCTTGCAACTGGAGACTGTAGACGAGCCGGAAAGCAGTTGCTCTGATTCTGGGCCCACGTTCTCAACAATCTCTCGCCTTATCTGGGCTAAGCCATGTTTGTTAGCCTTCGCTGGCAGGGCCGACCCAAGGGTTTTTGGCAGCCTAGGCAAGCTGACTGACACTTCCTCCTCCATGTTTCATAATATATATTAAATTATATTAATATATTAATAATATATTCATATTTTTTTTCAAGCAGATTAAAAAAATTCAATTCTGTCTAATTCTGTGCCCCTCAAAGCCTAGCTCCCTAGGGGACCACCTAGTTCATTTATATGGTTAGGCTGACCCTGTTTGCAGGTATTTAAGGGATGGGGGGAGAGGGCTAAATGACTCCCAAAGGCCACTTTTAGGTTCCCATTAAGCTTTGCAGCTTGTCATACGAGGTGGCTTCTGCTACTCTTCAGATGTATGGTGGGGAACACAGACAGGAAAAAGGGTACGTCGTGTGGCTATTCTGATGTGGTCCTGCTTTTTGGGCATTATGGCAGAATACGCCCAATATGTTAGACTGCAAAAGTAGATTGCTTGACTTGGAGTGTCCTGGCTGGAAGCCAGATCAGCAAAGCATGTTAAATCCTTTGATGCCATGTTGCTCCTCATTTTTTACGTTTTATTTGCTGCATTAATGTTTAGCCGTGTGTCCCAGACTGCTTTTGGAGCACATTCGGTGGTATCTGCGTGGCAGGCTGTAGATAAGATTTATGGTGCATCTGGGTTAGTTGCTGAGCTTGGGGAGACATAGGTGATGAACCCTGGATTTCTTGTATATAGTCACTGTAGGGTTTCCTTGCTGAAGCTGACCTGATGTCCCAGAAGTTGATGCTGGTGCAGATGTGTGTTGAACTTGTGGGGGGTGGAACTCAGAGTTCAGAGTGTCTGTCCAGAGGATGAAAATAGCAACAAGGATATTGTTGGTTTTGTGGTGCATTTTTTTCCAGAAACTGTGCCCCAAGATGGTCCCCGAAGTGGTGGTATCTTGGGGAGACATGCTAGTAACCCTGACTGTTCCCATGGTTTGGACAGGGCTTGTTACATATCAAGTTGTGGTGGGTGAGGATAACATGGGTGAGCTTGGTGATGTGTTTGGGGCGGATTTATGAACCTTGCTCAGTGTTTGGAAGCTATCTGAGGCAGATACTGATGCTGTCATTTGAGGTGCATTGGGGTATAGGGAGGTGACAAAAAATGAGACATGAGATGCCTTTTAAAATCTCCATGCAATTTTGTAAAACAAGTGTATACTACTCACAGGTTGTCTGGAACATTCAGCCAAGAATTCACTCAAAGAATTGCGTTGTAACATGTTCTGTCTTGGCCTCTCTCAGCCAGTTCTTTAAGAACTGTGCCATGTGGGTTGGCAGGGTTCTTGCTGCCTAACCTAATGTGGTTTACTCTTTTATTACAAGTGAGATCCAGGGCCAAAGTGAAAATCCATGAAAACCCAAAGGAGAAAGTGTCGTTTTAGCGGCATGTATGCACAAAAGGAGCAGCACTCGTATTCAGGTCCCAGAGGGGCAGCCGTGTTGGTCTAGTTCAACAAAAGGAACAAGAAGTCTTGGTTTGTTTTACTCTGATTCAGGTTTTTCATAGCACGCTCATCACCATGGTATTTGGCACCTTCTGAAATGCTTTGTGGAATGTGGCTAGAATTTACTGTGGTGGGGTTCGTTCTTTGTTTACCTTGGAAAATGTGAATTTGGAAAACCATACTTTGCTCTATGATGCCTACAGCTTCACCTGGGAACTCAACAAGGTGAGGTTCAAGGGGTTCTCTGTTCCTGCAAGAGTTCATTCCACAGTCTTGAACTGCCCCCCAGAGCACTTTATATCCTCGAATGTGAATTCACCAGCTCTCCTGATTGCTGGGGAAAGGACTGGAGCACTCCTTTCTTCCTTATCTAGTAACTCTCCTCGAACTTACCCCCCAGGAACCTCTCCTCATTAGCCAGTGTCCCTGACTTTATAGATGGCTGTATGCCATTCTGTTCTGCATGTTCCCCTGCAATGCGTATCTACATATCTAAACCACTACAGCCCTCCTGAGTTTTCTTGCCCAGGGATTATCAGAAGATTGGCACATTCCCATTTCTCTCTAGTAATTCAAATGCTAAAAGGCCTTTTATTTCCTTTTCCCCATCCCCTTTTGTAGACAGCTAGTTTTATAGGCTGTGTTAGTATCTCATCTTGCAAAGCTCTCGGGGAACATTTGGTTTGATAAAACACCATATAAATCAAAGTAGCTGTTTCTTTTGGAGCCTTGCTTATGAGACAACTGTGTGTCCAATTAGGGATTTTCCTCTCTCACAAGCATGGCACGTTTTCGCTTTACTAGATGGCTTAAAATTACTGTCCAGTGCTGACGATCTCCACGTTAGACTTTGTTTTCCCCTCATGACTTACGGTACAGGCTGTGCTCGCTGAAATGCTAGGTATGCTTAGCCCGATTGCAGGCAAATACTCCATTCAGTGTCTTGCATCTCCTTTTAAATGGCGGAGCCCGAGGAACATTGCACTCACAGCCGAACAAACAAGGAGTCTGGTGGCATTTTTAAAGAAATCCTGCCGTGCCAACACCAGATGACAACATAGCTGAGCTCCTTGCACGTGTGGAACCATAAACATGCCTGGCACTTTTTAGAGAAGACTGGGTTTTGTTTGTTTTCCCAAAAGAGCTTACAGTCCAAGGCAGGGAATGAGCTCTGGGCTGCTGGGAGCTCAGTATTAAACACCAATCTGTTAGAAACACAGAATAACTGGGACTCTCCCAGATTTCCCAGAAGGCCTGGCAGGTGCTTGCCTCCGATAAAGCTCATCGTACACAAATGAGTCTGCCTTCCTTTCAATCAGATTCTGCTTAACTCAGACAAGGAATATGGTGCATGGTAAATCAAAGGCGGCAATATTTCACACAGCTCTCCATGAAGCAAACGTGATTCTGCCATCCGTCCTCTTTGTTGAAACCCTAGCCTAATTTAGCTTTGCTTCTCTTCCCCCTTCCAGAGCAGAGTTATATTAGTGCCATCTTCCTTAGAGATAGCAAAACCATTGCGATGGGGTATTTTGATATAAATTGCCTCTGTTCATAAGCTGCGGCTTATTTTTCTCAAACTTCTTAGCTATTCAAAATTCATACCTTGTAATAGAGCTAGATATGGGAATGAAGGAATTCTGCCAAGGGCTACAGAGGAAAGATACTAAGAGAGTATGAAATTAAGAATATTAAAAAGAAAGATTGATCATCTGCTGTACAGGTTTGGGCTGTTTGTATTAAGTGTCAAATTAAAAGGAATATTTTTTATCCACATACCTCAATACAAAGCAAGTTTTCCAGAGCCCTGTAATATCACTGGGTGAAGAGTAGGTGAACACACATGGACAGGGCTGGCCCAAGGTTTCTCGTGCCCTAGGCGAACTATGACTTTGGCGCCCCTGGCGGGGGCGATACTTTAATTTATAAGAGAGAACCCATTAACATATTTTGTAAATAGAGAAAAAAATCACTTCTGTCGCCCCTTAAAGCCTGGCACCCTAGGCAACTGCCTAGTTCACCTGTATGGTCAAGGTGGCCCTGCATATGGATAATCTAAAATGGGAGTTGAATAGGGAATAAACTATGCTATATGTGTAACATACTCCAACACGTTTGTCACTAGTGTTCGGCTCTAAACGCACATCAATAAAAGTGCTGACATTGCTTTAGCTACTGAGGAAGATCATGGAGCATGAAAAAAAAAAACTAGCCAAAATCTAAAATGCTAGTTAAAATACATTCCCATTATGTTATGTCTCAAAATACATGGCTCGCTGCATCTCTAATTTTTATTTCTGCAAGATGGTACAAATTGCAAATTTAAAAAGAGGTTCATTAGAAAATACAACTCACTATGGATTTATCTTCATGAATGTGAAGAAAATGCCAGGCTTTTCTTTTGCAAACAAGCAGATACATGTCAATAGAAATAAGACTGGGCTCACATGGAGGTTCTTAAGGGTATGAAATTTGATTGGTCCCATGGGTTATGTTGTCCATCTGCTGTTCAGCTGAGCATTAATCTCATTTTGAGTGTTTTGTAAGGGGACCATTTAGTTCAACAAAAATAACTTTTATTCACAGGACTGTAGGGACCTTGAAGTCTTATTCAACTGCCTCATAACAAGTTGGATGTGTATGAACTCCCATTTGTAAAACAGGAAGTTAGGGTGGAATGTATCTACCTCCATGCTGTAATACTTGACTAAGCCTGTCATGACCACTTGATTACATCATATAAATATTCATTTTTATGAATCTGAAATTTGCTATTTAGGAATATTCCTTATTTTCAAGTCAACCTTTCCTGTTGATAACCCCACTATCTCAAATGTTTATAGAGAGGAAACAGACTTTCAACTGGGAATGAAGATTCCCAAATTCTTTTGCAGCATTTGCTGCCCCAGCTCTACTTTTGACCTGGATTGGATCATAGATGATTAGGTTGGGAGGGACCTCAAGAGGTCATCTAATCCAGGCCCTTGCTCAAAATAGGACCAACCTCAACTAAATCATCCCAGCCAGGCTTTATCAAGACACACCTTCTAAACCTCGAAGGATGGAGATTCCACCACCTCCCTAGCAAACCCATTCCAGGGCTTCACCACCCTCCTAGTGAAAAGGTTTTTCCTAATATCCAACTTAAATCTCCCCAATGAAACTTGAGACCATTGATCCTAGTTGTCATCTGCTACTATTGAGAGCAGCTGAGCTCCATCTTCCCTGGAACCACCTTTCAGGTAGTTAAAGGCTACGATCAAATCCCCCCTCATTCTTCTCTTCTGAAGACTAAGATATCAAACATATAATCTGATGTGAGCTATGGCTGCCTGCACCTTAATGAAGTGTGATCAGCAGAAGCTGCAAGGGGTGCAATGCACACTGATACTTGTGATGTGAATGGGTTGCGTGGGCCTGTTAGAGGATAGATGCCATCTTCTTCTGCAGTTTAGGTTGGCTCTCAGCCTCAGAAACGTTAAGACCAATCTAGATGTCCAAACTTTGTCCAGCTTAAAGGGGCAATTTTGGCACCTCAGCAGGAATTCATTACACTGCAGCTGGAAAAAAGTCCAAATTTTCCAAATATTGCTTCAGCGCCCATTGTGACTTCTAGGTTTCTGACGTTTTTCATACAACCCGCAGCTAATGGATAGTGCTGTCCTCTGCAGCATAAAGAGAGAATGTATGGTGTCTCACAATTGGTTTAAATGTCTTCCTCATAAATGGCAGAACTCTTACAGCACCAGAATCTGCGAAGCAATTGCTTGATTCCTACGCTAAAGACAAATGACCAAATTTTCCCTAACGCTTTTTCCTAAAACAAGAGTTTTTCATAGATGTATCTAATGATGTAAGTGCAACTTGGCAGCTCTTGAAATACTTGATAATTTTAATCAAAATCCTAGAACAGGGAAGGAAATAAAAAGCCAATAATGTGCATGACTGCTTGCATAATTAAATGAAATGTATATAGCTGGTAATGGCTCTAACATCACATTTTAAAAATGGTTTCTTTGAATGTGCAGAGTATCAATTCAGCTTCCCCTTCCACTTGATAAATGGCACAGTGAATAGTGCTGCTGGCTTGTAAAATCAATTTGCTTATTTACTTTCTTCCAGAGATGTACAGATATTTATTCTGTACTGTCAGGTAACAATATCTACGGGGAAGATCTCATGCAGACTTAAAATACTGTCCAGGGCAGTACTACCTTCCCACCAAATGACTATTACAAACCTGGGTGAGTTAGCAGCAGTAGGGATTGAACCTGGAACCTCAGTCTCTCCTGCTTGAGTGAACAGATGTAGCAGGCCTGGTAGATGGGGCAGAGCTTGGCTAAGGACAGCTGTAGGATGAGAACCTAGCACCTGAGGAGACAGGCCCTGGAGCCATGGATGCTCAGAAAGGGGGAAGCCAAGAATCCTAGCAGATAACACCACCTGCACCAGTGTGCAAACTGGATTGTGGGACTGCGAAGCCATTTGTCCCACAAACGGCGGGTATCCTTTTTACCCTATTGGCAAGCTGCAAATATCTGGCAGGTAGTGCACTTACACAGACAGACAGAGGCAGGGACGCACCCAGTTGAATTATATGATTGCTTCTCCCAGCCACTCATCAGCTAACAATAGAGATGCTCCTGGCAATTCTCCCCAGCATTGCAGTCCAGAACTGTGCCATCCTGCCAGTGTAAGTTTTATTACTCAGTCTGCTCCTTCCTCGTTGTGGAGAGGACATGCGCTGGCCTTTGTAACCTGAGCTGAAATTTCCCAAGCACTTGAACCAAAACACAGTCTTAAGGAAAATATAAAACAGATTAACTGCAGAAAGATTAAGTGATTATAAGTAGAAAGCATAGAGGTGAGAGTTGGTTACTTAAAAATAAATCAAGTCTGTCTTCTACATACTAAACAGAATTTGAATCAAGCAGTCTCTCACTGAGACATGGCACAAACAGGTTTCTGTTCCTCAATACCCAGGCTGAAACTATCTTCCAGTATGGGACCACCTTCTCCAGTTCAAAGTCTTTGTCCTCCAGATGTTTCTTCCAGGTGTTGAGTTGGGGGCCAACTGATGTCACTTCCCCTCTTCTATAGTTTCATGTCATAGCAAAAGATGTTTCCAGCAGCTGGAAGAAAGTCCCCCCTCGTTGGTCAAGCACTCTCCATTGTCTGCTCTCTCTGGGATGGCCTTTAGGAGAGTGGATTGCTTTTAATGGGCCATCAGCAACTCTGGCTATTCAATTGTTGTATCTGAAAGTCTGGTTGTGGGTGTTCCCACCTCACAACGTCTTTTATTAACACACACACAGCACAAAACTTCATAAAATCGCAGTAATCACCTGATTGGATCTGAGCAAAAAATTAATTTATAGGGGCTGTAAGTGGAAATCCCCTGCATGGTTTAAGACTGTGGGGCAAGAAAATTCAAGTCTGTAAATTCTTGATACTGCCTTGGATTTTGTTCCCTCTGGAGAGAATTGGTGAAGTGACTTTGTGTCCCTCTAAATGTGGAGCATCTGGAGGGGGATGGCGATGTGTGACCTTCTGGGAGCCTGGATGACTCTGCAGCTTTTCTTACAACTCTTAGAGAGGAAATGAGAAACTATGAAGCCTCCAGTGAGGGTCTATCACTTTATTTACACTGCACTGGAGACCTTTTGAGGACTGCTAAGTGCATTCAAGTTTGTGCTGCAATGGGGTTAAAAGCACTCAAGGCTTGTGTTGCATCTGGGAATGTTGGGTAAGAGGAGACAACTGTCTCAGGCGGTTGGCTTAATAGGCTTTTCAAGATTTGGCAGTGGAGTTAGATAGACATTAGGGAGAATGTCAGACACAGCTTTTGAGTTTGGGAAAGGGCATCAGTGGGACCATCCTTCATTTGGAGATGTTTATGGGCCTGCAGAAGGGCTAGATCATGAAATATGCAAGGTGTGTTCATGTGTGTGGCAGGAAAGGATCAAGTCCTGATGCCTCAAACTCTCACTTGCTTTTCCAGTTTTTAAAAGGGAATCTCATCAGGCTCCCAGTCTGTAAATTCCCCACCTTCAAGCATCAGGCGAAAGGGGATTTTCTCCCATGAAAACTCATACGTTTGTTAGTCTTAAAAGTGCCACAGGACTCCCTGTTTGTTCTCCTGATCCCTGTTCCTCTGCTCCCTTGTTTATACCTCATTTGCTGATTAACATCCATTTAATGCCTGCCAGGGTGTAAGTAACCTTTGCTGTCACTGGAGAACTAGCAATGGGCGATTCCCAAACTCAGAGCCTATTTCACTAGCCACCATTGAACGAGATCGCATAACCTCCTACACAACCACAGAATAAGGGCTTTCAGCAGATCGTGACCTTTCATATGATCCCTTACCTGGCCTCCTTTTGTATGAAATATCACAACCATATCTGAAAGCTGACCATGGGCGCTATAGGGTGGTATTTGGAGGCATTATGTGTCGTCCTCATGCTCCATGATGAATGCAGTGCACGTTGGTTCGTTCTCTAAAGTACTAACAGCCAATATCTCCTAGAGTGCACTTTAAGGTCTGAACGGGGCCAACGGGAAAAGCGCCAGCCTGAACGTTCTGTGCCTTTTTTATAAAGGGAATTTGATTGAGGGAGCTGAGCGGGTGATAGCATAATGGCTTGAATACTAGGATTGCCCTTCTGTCTGTACAGGAACTCCGAACCCTTGAGTGGGTTTCTTTCATTTGCTCCGCTCTTTTCATATGTCAATAGCTTTCATTCATTATTTACCTTGGGCATCTTCCATCTTGTGCTACGCACTTGCCAGACACAGCGAGAGGCACTCCCTGCGCCCAAGACGGTACAGTCTAAAAAGACAAATATTTAAGCTCTCAGCTGCACTTTTATCTCGGTGGTACATCAGAAAATACTCCATTAGAATCACTGCCTGTTGCATCTCCTTCCCCTTAGTTGTCTGTTTATATCTTCTGGAAATGCTTGCATGAATAGAGCTGCATGCTAATAATGGGATTACCAGCCTATTAAGATCTGCGCTCAGCTTCCCAAGTGTAAATCTGTAGGAAATCCAGTGATTTCAGGGGAATTGCTCCGAATTCAGACAAGTAATTGAAAGCTGAATTTGAAACTCTATGAACTTAAACCTTCAGAGCCTTTATATTTCAGCCTGGCTTTGAGTAATCCTAGGGATTTCATTTTTTTTTTTTTTTTTTTAAAACAGTGTCTGCGTCTGCCCTGATTTTTTTCTTGTACTAGTGGGATGAGCTGCAATATAGAAGCTTATGATAGCATTTTCTTGGCAGTGCAGTGCGTCCCTCGACTAGTGCACCCTCTTCCTTTGTGATGGCCTTCCACATAGGGTTGTCACTGACCTGTCGAGGCAAGACTCACTCTGAGATATGTGAATACCCATTTTCTGAGTCTGTGCTGTGCTTTTCCCATTCTATATATCGTCCCCATCATCTCTGATCCTCTCGAACATGAATGAATGTCCTCATTGGTTAGCCTTCATGAATTTATTCTCGCAATTCTCTCTCCTTTTTGCTGGCTAATGCTCTACAAGAGCTAGGTAGGCCTCTTTCTCAGGATATACCCATTCCATGGCCTCTTGTCCTTCACAAAGGAAAGAGAACTCTTCCAAGGGTTCCTGCTGGCTTCTCCAGGATCACTTTCTACATAGGACGCCTTGTGGCATTTACCTCTGCTCCTCTGGATTCCAGGAATCTCTCAGTTTGCAGCTCATCCTCCTTGGGCCGGTCTCACATGGCTTAATCATAACCAACTCCCAGGTAAGGCATTTGATGACACTTGTTGGGTCAGATGGGATGGGGATCTTGGGTTGGATGTCACTGTTGTGCTGAAAGTATCGCTACTCATGCCTCCTCCCTTGCTCTTTGACAGCTTTATAAACACCTGAACCAGAAGGGAGATGAGATGGAGCCCTGCATGATGGCAATACAAAGGAAGATGAGCAAGTGTGCCCAACAGACCATCTCTGGGATTGCTCAGCAGTGAAGGAACCGAGTCACCTCAGTCTTGCTAAGACAGAGACACCTCTTGAATTTCTGTATCAAAAGGCAGCTGACAGAGCTAATGCTAGCAGGACATCATTAGTGAAATAGCAGCTTCGCATTAAATTGAATGTCTTTTAATTAGGGTGGAGAAAATAGAAAGTGAATTGACATTAGATTCGATCAAATTATGCTTGGTAGTAAAACTGTTCTAAATTTCTCTTCCACGGCGTCATAAATTTTTGGTTTATTAGAGCCACATGAAATTCAATCTCTTTGGGCTGTTTTGCTCATTCCAACACAAGCAGACCGGGGAGCAGAGGTGCAGCCATCTCTGGTCCAAGAGCCCCGCAAACCGGGAGAGTTGTCGCTGGCCCCTGGGTAGACTCAGCCGGCCTGCTCCGGTGACGCTTCCAAGTCCTGGGTACTCACACTTAGGGACACGCTATTCAGAGTTCTGCACCCAACGTACTAACCTCTTAATCTGACCCCTCATGGTGCTTCACCTGGCTCCGTCTGTGAATTCTGAGCTATCGTAGACATCCGTCTTTTCACTTTCACTTGGCTTTTAAAGCCGATTGTTCAAATCCCTTCTCGAAGGAGGTACTATGGAGGTCTGTGCTCTTGTGGCGTTTGGTGTGAGAAGACTCAAGTTCTGGCAGTATTCTTCGATGCTTTTGTGCAGGGCTATTTTTGTGACGCTCCTCAGGGGTACTGAGTACCGGCACCTTTTTTCCCACAGCAGAGTGGCCCCAGACCCCTGGCCGACTACCAGAACTGGGGTTTTTAAAAAGCACTGCTTTTGTGCTGCTCTGCAGGCCCAGTCCATGGCCATTTGGTCTCCTGTTTTGGAGATGAGTTATTTCCTTGGGGCCTCTATTAAAATCAAAAAGCCTTATTAACTATCAACTGATCTTCAGACAGTGTCCCCAAACTGTCCATTAAATGCCATGTGCACTCAAAATGATTCATGCAGCTGAAGTGCTCTGAAGATATTTTATTCATCAGACAATGCAAAGAATGTTTTAGTATTGAGCGTCCCACAGCCAGCCTGTTCTGCCAGGATTACACGCTGGTCTGTGCGCCCTGCTGCCACGCTTTTGGGAGCAATCTGTTTCCTAACCCAGGCCAGGTTTTAGATTGATCACAGGATATTGCTTATCTCAGTCACTTTGGGAGGGAAAGACTGTCACAGGCACCAAAGGATGGTTAAGAGAAACCTTCCTGAGGTGCCATGTGAAGAGAATCCTACATAACACGTCCCCCGTTCTATGGGAACAGGCTACTAAGTGTTTAAGGCTGGAAAGGGTCACCAGAAGATCCAGTCTGAGCCTCTGCACCTCTCAGGTCACCAGCACCTGAACCCATGGAAGCCAACAACTGAAACAAGACCAAAGTATTATAGACCACTGGGGGCTAGGCTATTATGGCCGGAGGCAGAGAATAGGAACGGTCAAGGTGCCCCAGTGCCGGAGGCCCCCACAATGGCAGGGAACTAAATGAGATCCAGATAATCCTGGCAAGTGACCAGCACCCACTCACCTCAAGGAGGGTGAGCAATCCGCCCCCCCGCCAAGGACACTGCTAATCCAAGGTGGAGGAAAATACATTCCTGACCCCATCTATGGTGATCAGTTAGACGCTGAGCGTATGAGCAAGGACCAGCCAAATACCAGAGAGAGTGTGTGCTTAGTTCTTCTCTGCCTCTGTTCTGGTTTAAATCAATCTTTCCTGAACATGGGCAAATAGAACTGCACACCCTATTCCAAGTGAGGTGTTATCAAGACCTTGTACGACGGCAGTGATGCATCTTTATTTCTACTGGAAATGCCTCTCCTGGTGCGTACTCAGATCACATTGGTCCTTCTCACAGCCACATCACATGAGTGGCTCGTGGTCATCCTGTGATCAACCGGCACACCCAAATCTCCTGCCTCTGTTGCTTCTATCTGGTAAACTCCCAGATTGTAGCAGCCATTCTCATCACTAGACCATAAGTGTATGTTCTTGCATCTTGTACTGTTCAATTTCATCCCATTTCTGTTACTCAGGTCTTCATGTACATGTTCTGATCCTCTATATTGACAATGCCTCCGCACTTTGCATCACTAGCAAACTTAATTAGCACACTCCCTAACTTCTGTGCCATGGTCGTTAAAAAAAAAATTGAATAAGATTTGTCTCATGATTAATCCAGGAGGAACTCTGTGTTAACCTCCCTCCAATCGGTAATTCGCCCTTCAGAACAACCGTGTTGCCTTCTCCACTTCCATCAGTTCCTTGTCCACCTTATAGTGCTTGTACGGGTCCCCAATCTTCCTTCATAATTACCCATGTGGTACTGTCAAGTCTGAGGATATTAAATCTACTGGACTTCACTTATTTTTAAAAAAAAAGTCATTTTCCATTAAGGAAATCAGGTTAGTTTGGCATAATCTGCCTTTGGTAAGCTCGCATTGCATTTTACATCCCCCTTTTGACACTTACTTCTATGAATTTAATTATTCTTTCCTTCACAATTTGTTCTAAAGCCTTGCAAGCTACTGAGGTCAGACTAACAGGGGTGTTGCTCCGATCATTCCCTTTCCTACATATAGGTACGTTAGCTATTCTCCATTCGTACGGTGCTACTCCTGAATACATTTATTAAAAATCTGAACTCGCAGTTTCATGTGCCAGCTCTTAGTATTCTGGGATGGAAATTATCCCGTTCCTCTGATCTGAGTGCATTAACCTCATTTTTCTTCTACCTCAGATGAACTAATTTCTGCTTTCCATTAGTTGCACTGCCTTCATGCCCATGTTATCCTTATTGAAATAGAGGCAAAGTATTCATTTAGTTTTTGGGCCATGCTTTAATCTCCTTCCCATCCATACACATAGCTGCCCTGCCTTTCTGCCTTGCTTTTTTTATTTATATAATTATGAAAACCTCTTTATTTTCATTTCCTTGTCAAGAGCTAATTCAGCTTGATTTCTAGCAGTTCTCTTCCTGGTGTTGGTATGAATCTGTTTTATACTCTTTTGCAGTGCTTTCCTTCCATCAGCCTCCAGTTCCTATTTGTCTCCATCTCTTCCTCTCATTTTCTTTCTTGCACCTGATCTTCTGCCCGTTCCTCCTACTTATTCCCCGTTGCTCCAAACCTGTTACTCAATTTGATTCCACAACTATTAGCTACTCTCTTCCGCTGCCTTGCTCTCATGGTCATATTCGTCCCTGCGTCACCCTCCACTAATGGAAGTCAGCCCTTCACATCCTTTTTTTTAGCAAATGTCTGCGAATCTTATTACCTATACTATCTCCTCTCCTTCAGATCCACATTTCAGTTCCGTCGTTGTCTCCAGCCACATCGCTAAGCCTTGGATCTTCTGTGTCAAGCTCCATCTGCGGGCATGTAATGCGTAAGTAACTTCCATCAGCTATCCAAGAATGATGGACATCCTCCATTTTATGCATCCGACACTCATCTTCCTTGAGTCTCTTCAGATGCTGCCTCAGCGGCCATCATGATCAGCTCTTGCTAGACCCCATAGCTAGGAAAAGGGAGAGGTCCCCCTCCACAAAACCTCTTTACCCCAACTGCTGCTTACAAACTCTGCTCTTAGCTGCATTTCATCCCTTCCAGTGTTTGAGAATTGTGACCCCCCAAAAAAAATTGTTTGAAAGAAAACCTTGCCTCTTCCTGAGGGGCATAGCTACCCCATCCCTCTGTACAGCCGTGTCCTAGCCAGATCCCCTTCAGTGCAGGGCATAAAGCCACCGGAGAGGCATTAAAAGCAAAAACATATGAATTCTTACTCAGGAGCATGCAGCTTTTCCATAGCCAGCTGCCTTTGTGCAGCACCATCCCAGCGGGCAAGCTGCAGCTGAAAGTGTGATGATACTGTCACTAACCTCTTCACCCAGATTAGCCTTCTCCGAACATCCACTGGGAAAATAAGAGCTTAAGGCAGAGCCAACCCTCCTCTATTTGCTTCGTTCTAGTTCACTGCAGAGGAATCCTGCATCTTGGCGGGGGTTAGACCATTGCTGTCCCTTCTAACCCCGTGGTTCTAGGAGTCTATGAATTGGAAGATGGGGGGGGGGGGGGAAAGTAGAATAGGGCTATTCTCAGGGCTATTCATGCCGCAAGTTTTCTGTGGGGTTTATGGGACAATCCCCTCTGTGGGAATAAAGGCCCAGTGTCTTGTCTGTTTCATCTGGCTTCTTGCTTGTTACTTGATGCAGTGGGGTGGAATTGAGCTCTGCCTTTACCCAAAATGCACTTGGAGAACTAGACAATGTTATCCTGGGGCAGTGGATTGAATTCTTGGAAGTTCAGGCCCTGAAGCATGAGTTGCTATTGCTCTTATTGTAGATCCAACCATGTGGTTGCTGTAGGTGGGCCATAAATAGCAGATCACTAGACAAAAGGCTCTGTCCCACCAGATCCCCAGTTAGAGCAATAACAGAGCGAGCATTCCTTGGGCCTGCACCGGAACAGGCATTCTAGCACCAGCATTTTCAATCCCTTGACCTTTACCAGCCAAATAATTTACCGTCATTCCCCACTTCTCTCTCTCCTTCTGCCAATAGTCATGTGAGCCCATAAAAGCTTAGCGAATTCTAATCAGGATAAATGTAACGGCATTTCTAGCCCTGTGAACACATGCTTTATGACTATTGTGTGTGTGTGTGTACTTATTTTTTTTAAAAAGTCCCACGGGGTTTCCGTTAACATAATTGTGTTGAGCAAACTTGAAATATTTGAAAGCTTTTAAGTGCCTGTTATATACATCCAAGGCTTGTATTGGAACATGCTAGACTGCAATAGACATTTTCCAATTAAGTGAAACAGCAGTGAGGATAATGGGTTTATGGAAATGGAGGAGCCATGCTGCAGGGAGCTGGGAAGCCAAAAAGCATTAATCTTAATAAATTCTTTTCCTCCAGGCTTGTGCTTGGTTCTGTGGTGGAAGGCTCATGTCTAAGAAATCTGCCCCTCTTGTCTAGCTCTTCCAAGAGCTCCCCTGTTTCTCCCTTTGTAATGACGTGTCCTTCTGCACAGGCCCTTGCTACTTCAACCCCATATGCAGCACAGGGAATGGACCTCAAGCTTCTGCTCAAAGCTACAAGTCTTCTGCCCTTCGGGAATGAAAGCCATTCATTCAGCCTGTGATCGAGGGAGATCTAGAGCTAACTGAACAGCTCCGATCAAATCGCCTTGGGCCAGACTTGCCTATCCACACTCTGCCTACTAACTTGCTCCTTTAAAAATAGATGGGACTAAGGGCAGCTGAATGTAGGCCTTTGTACTATGATCAACAACGTGATCTGATCCAGACCCAGATGGGAAATACCCAGTGCATCAGCAGAGGCTTCAGAAAAAGCTACTGGGAAGCCACTTGGTGCTGAAACAAGCCATCTCGGTGCTAGGAGGTGGGAGATGTCACCTTTTAGATAAGACATGAACTGGAGAGTAATGGTCTCTGGGCCTGTTTTGGAAGAGCAGGGATGGCCAATCTATTGTGATAGTAACTAAAGCTTAGGAGAATCTTGGTGAGATGAATGTATTTATTTCCCATCCTAAACTAATGTGTATTGCCACTCTGTGATACCCCCAAGTTTCCCTGGTAGCCCCATAATAATTCTCATCCGCTGCTGTGTTCCCCTTAGTGCTTTCCATACCTGCAAAACTCGCAATCATAATAGTTTACCATGATCGTAACCAAGTTTTGCCTTGATCATATCACTCTGCACGGTGCTGCCCTAGAGATCCCAGGGAGGGTCAATGAAATGGGTAAGTGGAATGCCCCTCCATCTAAACGGCTCATCTCATTCAAAGGTGGGTGTGTTCTGGGAGATCTTTCTGTTTCTGTCTCTGCTTGCAGCTGCAGCAGTTGGAGCCCATCTCCTTGTTCTTGTAAGCTTCTAGCTATCGCTTTACAGAGGGGTTTACATTTCCAAGGCTCTCATTGCAGGGGAAAGAGCTGGAGACTGAAACGTAAAGGGGAATGTCAGCTCTCTTGTGGTTTTTAAATTCTGTCCCCTAAGCAGAGGGGCCGGAGTCTCCAAAGCCACTGACTTCTCCCTTTCAGCTGTGGATGAAGGACTATAAATAACCAGCAAAATAGCTAGCTTTTGCAGCGGAATGGTCCCTCGTTCGCTACCTAATACCATTTTATTGAGGTTCTGAGATGGCACTCGGCACTGTTGTCAGTATGATATTGGAGCAGATGACCAGAGGGGTCCAATCTGGCTCATCTGCCTTAGCCACTCCTCCCCCAAACTGACCCAAGATTCATACCTAGTAAAGGATCAAGTGGACCCTACAATAAAACTGCTGAGAAATAAAAGGCACAGAAGCTAATTATTCACCAAGCCATTATTTATCTCCTTTTCTTCATTAGCTTGAAAGCCAATCTCTTGCCTGCTGCATGTGTGCGCTCTAATGTATTTTCTGGAGGCTAAAATTCCTGCATAGATTAAAAGAAAAGATACTTTAAAGTGTCTAACCGCCAGAGGGTGCTCCTGCCACGTCAAAACACAACGGGTAATCGACATGCAGCACTGTTTGTAGTTCACAGTGCGTGTTCCCAAACTAGCTGCATATTTAAAGTGGTGCTTTCCTGCTTCCACTAGCTGAGAGGTTCTCATTGCAAATAGTCTCCAGCTGTAGCTATCCCCCCAGCACAGTTCCAGTTTTCCAGCTCTGATGCTGGCTATGCTTGTAGACACACTGTACTCTATTGCTTGTGTCTTACCTTCACCTAGAAACTCTCCCTCCCCGCCAGAGTTGCCCCTCATATTTCATCGGCTCTGGAAAGCACTCTGGAATTCCACCATCTCATTCGATGTGAAGTGTTCCTCTTTCTCCCTCTGTCTGATAAATTAAAACCCCAAAGCAATGACTACTACATTTAGAATAGCTCCCCGCACTTTCCACCTGTTGGATTTCAAAACTTGGTTCAAACTTTCATTTCCTCAGGCCAGTTGCCATTTTCTAGCAGTGCAATACTTTGTCATCGCAGTGTGAAAATGGTCTGAGCTAGCGTCACAGCTGGCCCGTTCTGCACCTGAAAGCTGGCCGAACGGAGACCCTGCCATCGAAAGTGCAGAATTACAGCATGAGTTTCTCAGGACGTCTGAGGCTGTAATCTCCACCTTGCAGAGGTTAGAGATGCAATCCCCGTGGAGGTGGGAGACTCCGAAGACACCTGTAGGTACGGCTGGCCATTCCCGTTGCCTTGCCATCATTGACCTTAAAAGGTGGGTGAGTAAAAGATGTTCTGTCGTCTTCCCAGGCCCCATAACAGTCCTGTGATGTTTGTTTTGCAAACTAGTCCTCACACAAGCTGTAGTGTAGGTCCAGCCAAGATTGGCAAAATAAACGTTGCTTGGGGTATGAATATTCCATCGTGAGCGACAGACGTTACTCTGACGTAAGCACTCGTGTGAACAGTGCTACACGGGCAGGAGAGCAGCTTCTGCCTCTCATGCAGGCAGGTTTTTTTTTACAGCATCTTCATCAGATGCCCTGCAGCGGGCCAGTGTATGGGTTTACCTGTGCCGGAGCAGTGCTGTATGTTTAGACATATCCATATTTTGTGCGTGCTCTTTCACCGATTTAGATAGTGAAGGACTATATGGCCTGTCATGGAGTCATCTAGAGGGCATCTTTAGGGAGAGTTCACAAGTTGGCTTTGACTGAATGTATTGGCACTTAGATTTGGAAAGATGCTGTGGTGCAATTCTTTCTCAGACGCATTAGTAATATTTAACTCTTTGAGTCCTTCAAAGTTTTAGGGTGGAGCTGCTGGAAGATATGCCTATGCAGCCAAAGCAATCAAAAGACTTCAGAAAGAATCAGAGGACCATATAGTGTATAGATACTCCACCATACCTGTGCGGCTGGAGAAAAAGCATACTGCCCCAAGCAAACGAACAATCTGGCTCCCTCCTGCCGTTTTAAACCTACCTACCATCTCTTCACAGCCCTAGAGGTGTCGGTGGGACCGTTAACACGGCATGCCCGCTTCGGGTGAAGAGGCCAGCGGTAGACATCACCAGTGCAAGTGTGTAGAGGTGGCTGAAGCAACGTACGAGGGAGGGCCGGCTATGCGCACACATGAGTAGAACCCATCTTTTCGTTGCTATTCTGCCGTGTCTGTTGACTGTTAATCAGAGATACCTGAAGGGAACTACCCAGTAGTTTAGAAGTAAAGCAAATTAAGGGCTGGGATCCCTCAGCCTTTACTGATTTCAGAATTAGACTATGGATTGCTGAGAGCCAGGGAGATAGCGGGAGGTTGACTCTTGTTGACTAGTAAGTACCTTGGGAGCTTGGTTCTTCTCTTCACCTGGCAACCTGGAGTCACTTCACAGGAGCAATTGGAGTCACCTTAATATGAGAAGAAAATGGGAGCCGCTGTGCACGTTGCGTTCTTGTAACACCATTGTAACTCCCTGGATGCCAGGGAAGCTATTCTGGATTTGAGCAGTGTAAGGGCAAAGCTGGTTTTCCATGCTGCATGAGACCATTGCTCTTTATCTGGTATCCTGCCTGTGGCCATGGTAACACACCTAAACACAGCTGCCTTCTTTTGCCATGATGTGTGCGTGGACATGATTCCTTCCTAACTTGTGTTTAATTTATGCCATGCAATGTGAGATCCTTTTATCCCTGTCCTAGAATGCAGACTACAAATGTTGTGTGAATTAATTAGCTAATGTTTGCGTAGCACTTAGCAATAATGGTAGATAGCGCTTTGCATTTATCAAGTGGTGACTTTGGGGGTGTGTGTGTGTGTGTGTGTGTGTGTGTGTGTGTGTGTGTGTGTG
>ML685990.1:155785-193499 GCA_007922175.1 Pelusios castaneus
GTGTGTGTGTGTGTGTGTGTGTGTGTGTGTGTGTGTGTGTGTGTGACTATTAAGGAGAGAGCATCAGTTGATGATAACCAGCTGGCAAAGAGCAGTCAGCTCCTTCCATCTGACCCCCCATCAGTTTGGCATCAGTGACAGGTCTGTGACACGCCTCTGCATCTCAAACATGTGGTGAGTCTATTTAACCAGAGTCCCCTAAGAACGAGGTTGAGGTGGGGAGAATTAGATTAGTTAATCAAGAGGTGTCTGGTATTGTGTTGGGGCAGGACAGTGTCTATAACAATTAATTATGCAGGTGTTTGGGTCAGAGGAATAGATGGGGACTGGGAGCGATGAGCAAGCTCATGCAGATAGAGGGAGAACTTGGTGAACGTTGGTCCCGGCCCTGACTTGAAGTGGGTCCCAGAGTGTGAGATGGTCCCAGCCTGCAGCTGTTCTTTGTCCTTCTGGCTGATTTTGCTCCTGCCCCCATCTCCCCACTTAGACTCCATTGCTCTTTTTCACCCTTCCCTTCCCTTCCCTCTCTGCCTCTCACTGCCCCATGTTGCCCCAGTTTTTCTGTCATTTTGAATCCACTGAGCTGTTCTGCTGGGTGTGATGCTCCCACCTGGGTAGGGATGTTGAGGAAGTTGCTGCTGGGCAGGATTTTAATTCTAAAAGTGGCTAGCCTAGCTCCCATTGACGTCAATGGCAAAACGCCCACTGTGGGAAGCCACTCTTGGGTGCTGTTGAAAACCACACCCTGCGTTCTCCTGGGCACACGGATTACAGTGCATTTTGGGTGATCCTCTCCTGGGAACTCTGAAAAGGGCTGAAGACCAGTGACAGTTGGGCAGAGGTTCTTGCCAACAGTGTACTCAGAATAGCTGCACGTGGGGAGAGGCCGCAGCGAGTGGAGGAGGAAAGAGAAAGTGATGGGGAGCAGCCTGAAGAAAAGCACACAGTCCAGCCTGGCCGGTGAGGGGGAGGTGAAACTCTGAGAAGAATGATACTGCAGAGGTTACCACATTAGTCCAGGACTTCAGAGATCTGGCTTCAAGTGTTTCCTCTGCTACCGACTTCTTGTGTGACTGGGCAAGTTTCTTGTGCCTAGATCCTCAAATCTGATTTTGATGGAAGTTATGAGCCTAAATAGTCTGGAAAATTGGGACCGTGGCCCTCTGTTCCTTCTCTTTAACATGGGGCTAATAGGGAAGTGCTACTACCTTCCAGGGTGCTGAGGATAAACACATTAGACAATGCAAGGTACCCCGAGACAGTGGTAATGTTGGCCAGCTAGGTACCTTAGAGAGCAGATTGTGTCTGCCCTTCTTTCTCCAGTACCTAACTCCAGGCTTACAAGAATAATGAATCCCTCAAGGCGCTGTACAGCCATGCAGTCCTTCTCAGGACCTTTAGAAGCATTGCTATTTGACATGAATAAAGTGGCTCTCTTTATGTGACCCCCTCAATTAAATCAAAACGGCTGTTTTTCTTTACACTGAGCTCAATACCTTGGTAACTGAGCTTCATCGCAGCTGCAGAACTGCTTATCTGTCTGCTGGGGATGGGCGGTGGGGGCATAAAGTTCACATCCTAAACTGGCTTGGGACATTTTCTCTTCCTGGGTTTCCGGAAGAGATCCTCAAGGTGGCAGTCTGGCCATGCAAATTGTTGGGGAAAGGCAAACACCGGGCTCTGGCCATTCAACAGAAGTAAGAGAAATGAACATGCTGGAAAATGAAGTTCTCTATAGCTTTTCATTTTTCTTCCGACCCTCTTCTTTGCTCATTTAGCTTATCTTTTTACCTTCTCAGCAAATCTTATTCATGAGATGGGGGGGACAGAGGGCCGGACGGCCCAAGATAAATGCTTCAGTGAAGAGGGGGAGGAAAAAAGAGGATATTTGTTTTTTGATGCCCCAATGGGTTGAAAAATGTATGGTTTCTAACCATGGTAGTTAATGTGTAAATCTGACAAATTGGCTCTTATCACCTGACTGCGTGTGACACCCCATTATATGATAATAGAATTCTACGTGGCAGTCAGAGGCCCGCTTCCATCAGATTAATATACAAAGCTGCCAACCTCAAACGGTTTCCTCTCCCCCTTTTTTTCCTAGCCCGAGAAAATGAGAGACTAGATATTTCTATTTGTTTTGCACAGGATTAGCACTGACTAATAGGATTAATATCCTGAATTGCATGGCAAATGGAACATTGTTAAGTGGGCGATTATTAGAGAATTAGATGTAGGGGAGAAAATATTAAAGCAGCCGAGACAGAAACAAGCTGGTGTTGCAGATGCTACTCTGGCACTGAAATATCCCAGCCCATTGGCCTCTCTGCCTGACTGCTGGGCTTCTACCCGTGGCTTTTTAATCCCCCCTCCAGAAGTCCTAGGTGGCCAACTCAATTCCTGGGCTAGGAAGTGAGCCCAAAAGGCAATACGCTCTTCCGAGAATTTAAGATTAGGTTATTGGGAGTCTCACGGCTCTGTATCCATTGGAACAGTAGTTAGCTGGGAGGATCTGGGCTTTGGTATTTTGGTGCTGAATCCCTCTGCGTTCCAAGGGGAGGTAGGCACCTAATTAACTTCCGAGGGTCTGAGCCCAGGATACTTGATGTAATAAATATAGAGCAGTGTTTCTCGACAAACAGTCCATGAGATCTTCCTGACACCGTATAGCAAACCAGTCCAGGGAATCAAAAAGGTTGATATGCAGATGTGAGACTTTTATTGTGAGAGCTGCATGACGCCTGTCGTCCTGTTCATTTTAGCCAGTTACAACCACACGTACCTGCTCTTCCGATCCAGTGCCAGCCACTGCTGAAGTCCCCCATCTCATCTCCCTCCTTAGCCAGTTGGCCGCCTGGCTTTCCATTTGGCTGCCAATCTCTCCCAGATCCCCTCTAGCCATTGGCTTCCTCTTTTCCCTAGCATGGGGCCAGACTCTGCCACCTTCAGGCATATTTGACATGGTGAGTAATCCCAGGGGAGCCAATGGAATTACTTAAAGGGTACAGGCCCAAAAAGCGGGGGGGAGGGGGAGGGACAGTAGAATCAAGCCTTGAATAAAACCCATTACTGAACTCCTCTGCACGTTGTCTACTTCTATTCAACTGCGTGTGCGCCAAGGCCTGACTGAAGGACAGATCCCCATGTGCAGGAGTTTGCACAGGCAAAAACTTGTATGTTACTGTGTAATAAATGAGTGGCTGTTGGCTGGCATGGGTGCAGGCGTCAGGACCGTCCTTCCACCCCTTCCGCACCCACCTGAGACTGCAGCTTTGCAGCACAGCAGGATGGCTAACCAATCTGATCTGTGCCCAAGGAGAGCCAGTGGAGCGGCTTCTGGACGCAGGCAGTCTCTGTCTCTAGAAAGCTCTAATCTAGTTCTTGCAAGAAGTCTCTCTCTCTCTCTCTCTCTCTCTCTCCCCCCTGTTTGAGTTGCTGCTATTTATGTGGATGCTGATATATCCCAGCGGTGGCTATTTCTGGCTGCCTCCTCCATACTCTGCTGGAACTTAGTGTAATTTTTTAAAAAAGCACTACCTATTAAAAATGTTTTTCAGGGGCCTTCTTTGGTTTTGCTTCTTGTTCTGCTGCTGGAATTGGAACATCTTTCCTGTTCTTCAAGCATAAAAAGTTGCACCTGCCAAAGGGGGAGAACAGTTTTGAGAAGGTGGGAATGACTTCCCTGGCAGGCTAGAGATTATCTCGTAGTTGGAGAAACGTACATGTCAGTGGAACAGGGTCCTAAGGCAGGAGCTTCATTTTACAGCTGGGAACGAGAGCGCAGGGTGGCGTGGAAGTGATGTGCTCAAGGTCATAGGGAGTCAGTGACAGAACTGCGCATCAAATCCAGATCTCTTTAGGCCTGATCTTAGTCATATCTATCCTCCTCCTTGCTGCCCTATGGGAGTCGTGACCCTATTTCAGAGGCCTCCGCCTCCCTCTCTAACTTGCTCCTCTCTCGCTCGCAGCGGTGAGCAGTCAGTGAAATGAAAACCAATAGTAATCGGAGCAAAACCAGAACTCAAAGATTGGGGTTTTCCTTCCCTGCCACCTCTTTCCAAGAGAAGACTCCTGGGTAGCTCAGAGACCAAATGACTCATTCTACAGAAAAGCAAGTGTCCCCGATAGAGGGGAATAAAGGTGTCTTAGTGAAAGAAGGGAGCGTGTATCCCAGTGGACTGGGCACATCAGCTGTAGCAGATACAGGACATATTTGCACAGTCAGATAGCCTGTGGTGGACATAGAAACCTGCATAACCCTGGACTTTTGCTCCATTCTTAGCTTCTTGTATACCTTGCAGAAAACACCTGCTTCTGTGTGCTGGAGAGATGGGGACAGCTATCCTTAGTGGGTTCTGACCAGCCACTTATTTGGCCTCACCATCACCTGAGAATCTAGTTGCCTGCAGCTGGCCAAGGTTTTCCTCCTGCTGAGGCCCGTGCAACCTAGCTCATTTGCCTAGCCACGCCTAGCAAGGACTCATGGGAATAGAGAGAGAGAAAAAGGTACAAATCCATTTAGATTACAGATTAATTCTCTTGTGCCGAGCTATGAAAGCATCTTCAGAACACCCCCCAAGGTTCCTATTTAATTACCAATTCGCAGAGCAATTTCTGAGCCTCCAGCAAGGCCTCGTGGCAGCTTTTGAATCTCTCTCCGGCTTATTGGGGAAATCTGTATTAAATGCCTGCAATCCTGCCTCAGTCACACTCCCTTTGATCACCTACTAACTTCATACATGCGCAGGGCCTGCACGCGCACACACTGGAACTCCTTACACCGCATCTGTCGGGCAGAATGTGGCCTCAAAAGCATCCTGTGAATGAGATAGAAGTACCAATATCAGCACCCCCCTGGAAGTTCTGTCATGAGTGGAAAAGTCAATGAACAAAGTACAATGCTTAACTTTTCCCACCCCCCAATAACTGTAGGATTTTGGAAGGGTCGTTGTGATTTGCCTAAAGTCTGAGTAGTTCAGTGGGAGGCCCTGGAACAACAGAACTCAGGTTTCCTGCCTCTTCCTTCCATGCCCTAACCTCTTGACTGTGCTTTGCACTGCCCTTCTGAGAACCTGGCTGCGTTTGGAAAGCCAGGAGTCTTTATTGTTAATTATTTGTATTCGGGTAGCCCCAAGAGGCTCCAGCCAGAGAGCAGGGCCCCAGTGTGCTAACCATGGACACATACAAGAAAGAACAGTACTATTTCAGAGCAGCTCAAAGATCTTCCCTCACAAAGCTCAGCAGAATCCTTCGGCACAAGTATTTTCACTTAGAAGGATCCCTTCAATGCTTCAGACTGTTTATGGTGGGATGGGGGAGGAGCGGGGGGAATCATAAGAATGACCATACTGGGTCCATCTAGTCCAATATCCTGTGTTTTGACAGTGGCCAATGTCAGGTGCTTCAGAGAAATTGAACAGAACAGATAAACATCAGGTGAGGCAATCGTTGGCCATTCTCAGCCTCTGACAAACAGCAGTGCCTGGCTAAAAGCTATTGATGCACCTAGCCTCTGAACTTATCTAGTTCTTTTTTGAACACCATTACAATCTTGGCCTTCACAACATCCTCTGGCAAGGAGTTCCACAGGTTGACTGTGTTGTATGGAGAAATACTTCCTTTTATTAATTTTTTAACTCTCTGCCTATTAATTTTGTTTGGTGACCTTTAGTTTTCATGTTATAAGGCAGTATTATTTTCTTATTTACTTTCTCCCTACCAGTCATGCTTTTTTTATAGACCTTTAGCATAGCCTCCCTTAGTCATCTCTTTTCCAAAATGAAAAGTCTTATTTCTCTCTCCTCACCTGGAAGCTTTTCCATACCCCTAATAATTTTAGTTGCCCTTTTCTGTACCTTTTCCAATCACAATATCTCTCTTTTTGAGATGGGGAGACCAGATGTGCACACAGTGTTTAAGATGTGGGTATACCATGGATTTATAAAGAGGCAGTATGTTTTCTGGCTTCTTATCTGCCCCCCTCTCCAAAGATTTCCAACATTGTTGGCTTTTTTGACTGACTTTGTTGGAGAATCAGCTCGTTTCCTGGCTGCAGTAATCTGCCTGGTGGGCAAACCTTAATCCATTAACCATGAAGAGCGAACAAGGGAAATATTCTAAACCTCTTGATTCTTGGAGCATGCCTGTGTAGGATCTACCACTGTATGAATTATTCAGGAGCAATGGTGGAAGGAGAGTACCCATTACATTTACAAATATTCCATAAAGAGTTCAAGGCTGAACAGAAATAGATCAGACAGCATTTACTGCAAAGCTTAGCTGAGTCTCACTGTAGATGTAATTTCCCATAGTAATTAACACAGGATCTGAAATACAGCTTGGAAAAGGAGACAGAACCTTTCCCCCATGGATTTAAGAATTGGCTGCATTATTCCATAGTATAGGTGTCTGGGAGCATGGAACCTTTGGCTAAAGTTAGTGCTCAGCAGGGGGGGTGATTAAAGAGGGCTTGTTCTTTGAGGGTAGTTGGGACTGATGTTTTCTATTAAAAAATGCACTGGTAAGATTTTGTGAAATATAGAGTGCTCCTTTGTGTGTACCTTATTATGCAGATGTGCTTAAGCTATCCGATAAATGATAGATGATTTCCATAAACTGGATTGTTAGCATGACCCAAGGGTAGCTTTTTCCCCCCCCTTCTAAGAATCAGAGATGCCTATTTATCAAGTTCACCAAGTGAGGTGCCCAGAGATCGTATGTTAAAAACAGTTTTCTGTCTGGAGTGGGCATGATGGTGGAAATAAATAATGCTGAACCTCTTCACGCTTTCATCCCTACTAAATTTCCCCTGCCCTTTTTCTGTTTAATGGCAGTTTCTTCCAACTTCTAATGGTAGTGCTCCCTGAAAGCAATGCCAGCTGGGAATTCTCAGGACCTGCTGATTGTGTAAATGCATGCTTCCGTTCATCCAAATGACCTTAACTCTGCCCCACTAATGCCACCTTTAAAACAGCCAGGCAGTAGGAGACATTGCAGGATAGCCACAAAAATGGCAGTACGTTACTCCACTTGTGCAGCGAGTGGGCAGACTCTAGCCGCCTTTCACAGCCATACACAGTCCACAGCAATCAAAATAAATGAACAGTTCTTGATTCAGCAAAAAGCATCCAAAGAGAAATCCCTCACTGTATGTATGTACTGGCATTTCCCCTGCTGGGAAACGCAGATGGTGTATTGACACATGCAAACCTTCAAAGCTAAAAGCATTGACGAGCTAAAATTTAGTGACTAGACAGAGCATGGTGCTTAGAAGTGAAGACCATAAACCAGCGTTCCACGTTTTCAGTTCTTCATGCACAAAAGGGGTGAGCACAGTTTTTTGCGTTTTGGAATTGGAGGTGGATAGGGCAGAGTTAAACTTAGTTCTCATTCCAGCCCCATTCCTTCGTATGGGACAGGCTTCCTGAAGGACGATGTTTCCCGTAAGGCAGCGTGCTAGTTTCCCTCAGACAGAGCTGTGTGGTGGATCAGGGGAGCATCTGCAAGATGGAGATTCTGACTTTTCTTCAACTCTGCCATTTAGGTTGTAAATTCTTTGGGGCAGGGCCTATCTCTTACTATGTGTTCGTACGGCGCCTAGCAGAATGTGGCTCTGATCTCAGTGAGGGCCAACAAATGCTACTCTGAAATCATTCATTTGTATTATTAATCTGGCTTTAGAATGAAAATAGGTTTTGGTTTGCCTGAGAATATGAACATATATCATTTTTTTTTTTTAGAGCCATAATGCAAATGGTTCAGGATGCGATACGAAATCTGGGAATTTGAGCAAATTGTGGAGGGTGAAGGCAGTATGTGATGATGATGATGTACGAAGCACCTTTCATCCTTACACATTAGTTCTACAGATGGGAATAACTTCACGAAAGGCTGAATTGAATGTGGCAGTGTCCCTGTGCACGGTTTCCAGCTCCAGTTCAAGTGCCATGGGATTTTTAATTACCATACTCCTCTGTATGAGTTATCACCATGATCTGGAGTTGGCTGATTCTTAAGGATTATAATTTCAGGTAGGGAATAAGCAACAGGTGCAGATAAATTCTGAATCAGTTAAGCTCCTTCCTTACTCAAACGCCAGTTTATTGAGAACCAATTCGGCTCTTCTGTTGCAGTCACTTGCCTCCATACTGTTTTCCAGGAGCATCAGATGCTTTTTCAGGCAGCAGCTGCTTCAGAACCTTGCTCGCTAATGCTGAAGGACAAGGAAGGCGAAGCTGTCATGGATGATAGAAATATATAATAATTTATTTTTAATCAATATTAACAGGGGTGAGATTACAAAGTCAAATCCAGTCATATCACAAGACAGGGAGAGCAAGAAATGATCAATGAAGTGTTAGCTGGGTTCTTTTTATTTTTTTCCCCTACGAAGCCTATAGATAATTTAATGTAGATTATGAAGACAAGATCAAAGAGAGAGTGATATCTTTGGGAAACTTCTGTTCAAAGAGCCATGCTGTTGCATTGCCCTAATTGCAGGCATGGTCTGGGAATGCATGAAGAAGGTTGCAGGCCGTTCCATCTGTTTGGAAGAGAGAACTTGGTTTTAAATTTGCTTTCATAAAAACACAATAGGCAGTGTGTGTCGTCTTAACTCTGCCAGGTACGTGTGTGAATTATGGTGACAGAGCTTATGCCTCTGTTTCCTAGACGTCCTTATGGCTTCGTGTACCTCAGGTTGGAGACAAATTTGATTTGGAATCCAAAGGAAGATAATTTTTTTTCCTCTTACTCTCCCATCCTGGTTTAGGCTCAGTGACAAGGGGAAGGACACTGCATTTATCTGTCTTCAGTATCTTGTCCAGTTGCCCTCTGCACAACAATTTCCTACATGGTATTAAGTAATGGCTGTTCATATGATGTAACTGTCTTACAAGAGGTCTGCATTTCCCATCTATTTGCATTGTGAACAGTTTCCATTTTCCTGGCCATAATTTACTATTTTCTTTGATCAAAAATGCAGATTACATAGTAACATTTTGAAATTCATCAGGTATCTCTACATACCATGGTTTGAACTCAGGCTCGAGCCTGACTCCCTTTCTGTCTACACACAAATCATGCAAACCCAGGCTTGGACCCAGGGTCCCAAGACTCGCATGGGTGAAGGCTTTGAGCCTGGGTCAAGCCAGGAATATTGATTTGCAACGTAGACACAACCCAGCTGGACTTGTGCTCTAGGAATCTGCCAAGTTTGATAATAGACTGGTCTTTGGCTCCTGGTGGTACACACGCCAATGGGACAATTGATGGGGTGGGTTCTGAATTATTATAGAAAATTCTTTCTTGGGTGTCTGACTGAGTCTTGCCCATATGCCCAGGGTTTAACTGATGGCCATATTGGGGTTGGGAAGGAATCTTCCCCAGGGCAGGTTGGCAAAGACTCTGGGGGTGTGGGTTTTTTTTGCCTTCCTCTGTAGCATGAGGCATGACTCAATTGCTGGTGGATTCTCTGTACCTTAGTCTTTAAATCATGATTTGAGGACTTTAATAACTTAGTCTCCCCACCACAAAAGGACCCACATATGAAATCATCCCATCAGCTTGGAGTCTGGGGAGAAGGAGATCAAAATTCCTGACACAGAGAAACTCCCCCCTTTTGAGTCCAAGGAACAAAAAGAATGAAGAATCACTAGACATAAGGAAAAGCGCCTCCCCACCCCAGCTGTTTTCCCTGGGTTAGCCCTCAATGGACTTCGTTATTTCCTTATTATAGAAATTTCTCTTATCTTTTGGTGTGTGTTTGTAACTCATTTGTGTGCATGTGTTTACCTGCTTTAACTTTGTAAATAGGTCTATTTCCTTTTCCTGGTAATAAACCTTTAGTTACTTTTATTACAGGATTGGCTACAAGCGTTGTCTTTGATGGGAGATCTAGCATACAACTGCCATGGGGTAAGTGATTGGTATTTTGGGACTGAAAGTAACCTGGATATTGTTGTGATTTTTGGTATAAGGGACAATCTATCACAGAGGCAGGCTTGCCTCAGGGTGGTAAAATAGACTGAAGCACTCAAGGGGGTTGTCTATAACAGTGGTTTTCCACCAATATGTCACTGCTGTGAGAACTGTCCAAGTATGCCATGAAATTTTGTACAAAGGTACAATGTAAAACAAACGTTTCATCTTAAATGATATTTTATCTAACCAAATTTACAACTTGTAAAACCCATGAAAATTAATCACTAAATTAAAAGCGAGGTGTCGGTCTTTCGATTGTACAATGTGAACATTGTAAATGCAGGTGGCCAAAGGTCAAAACTGAGATGTGTATTTTATTTTTTTTAAACAATGCATTGGCTCCTTCTGTGGCTATGTTGCCAGCCTCTCGACTAAGACCACAACCATAATGAATGTAAGTAAATGGGATGTTTATGAGCAATCAATGAAGCTGAAAAAAGTGGGTGTGCCATGGAATTGTTTGTCTCATTAAAGTGTGCCGTGTTACTGAAGAGATTGAGAACTGCTGGTCTATTGTAGTGCTTTAGCAGTTCACATTTGTTACCTGGTTGATGAAATCTACTTATAGAAGAGACAAGCGATTTGGGGTTTGCACCTTGTTCCTGGATAGTCTGCAGTGGAACCCACTCTTGTGAGCCACTCCAGCAGTGTGGCTGAGCTAAATCAAAAGTGATGGTTGTGTTTCGGTCCTTGGAGACGTGAGCCGCCAAAAACCTAAGGAAAGGAGTAAAGCTCTGCACATTTGGGGTCTCTTGTGGTTGAAGGCGTGATCACATTAAATCTCTGTCTAGAAAGAGAGTCTCATAAGAGGAGCACCTGTTATGGCTTCAAGGAAGAGGGTAGGGTGTCAGAATATGTTAGCGGTGCTTTGAACATATTGGCTCTTCCTTCATTTTTTTTTCTTTTCTCTGTGCTACCAAAAAGACATCCATCTGCACAAAGGGACTCAGCAACTGCAAACATTTGTTTTTCTTTTTAAACAAAGCTGCTTCTGGGTTTTTTTAAGTTTGCAGCATGTGGGGGTGGGAGGGAGGGCCCATGTCTGAAATGGGAAACATAATACTCTTTTGGATGTCCTTGAATTTTACTTTTTAAAAGATTTAATGTAAGTGTTATTACCCCCCACTCCAACCCCACCAAAACATCTGGGGCTTCATCTTATCCACCAAGTTTCAACAGCTGCTGCATTTAGACTGGCGAAATGCCAAGCAGGGACATGATGGTGTCATGTGCAGATTAAATAAATAAACCAACCAACCAAACACATACAGTTCAAATGCAACCCCTGAGCCAAATGTAGCTTGGGGTAACCAGAAAATGTATAGTGGCCCAGATTCTAATGTGGATTTCACTAGGAGAGTTGTCCTAAATTTAAAGGAAGATATCCTGGATTGACATCAGTGGGTCAGTGAATATCAAGCTACGAGAGAAAAAAATCAGTCTTCGAGTAGGTGGGGATAATTCACTGGGAAGTCAATGAGCAGAATTCTATGTTTCGATACGTTTAAATTGAGGTGTAGGTCACCATCTTCTACAGTACGTTTTGTGTGTGTGCACGTGTTCATTCCAGTTCAGCCAGTGTTATGGTACAGATGTATAATCCGGTCGGATGCTATCCTATAACTCTTTGTGGGCCATGTATGCAGCCCTCTGTGTGTTACGTGAGTCACATCCACACAATATGTATACTGCCTCTGTGGCCCTGAAGGTGTCACATGGCCGCACCTGTGTGTGGATTGGGCCGCGGGTTGAGAACCAGCACGATAGTCACACCACGCTATCCCAGGGATGTCCAAAGGTGGATGACAGTGGAATGGTTTTCTGGGTAATTGGGATAGCTGTCCTGCTATTTGTGAAAACCGTGTGTCGGAAGATGTACTTGGATTTCTTCTGTGGATGGCAAATTAGATTTCATTTTATTTATTTTTTTTATTGCAAGTCAATTGTTTTAAATGCGAAGACTGAAAGAAACGAGCCCTACGCAAAACCCGCAAGTGCTGTGCTGTTATATTGGGGATCTGTTTATTTCAGGGAAATTGGCAAGTCTCCACATACTCACAGGCTCTCAACAGCACAGCTCGCTAATACAATACCACTCCTTGAAATTTGCTATTGCTTCTGTAAATCATTTCTGGACCAGCTGGACAGCGATTGTTTGGCAGATGAATTGTCCCAAGTGGGTATAAAGGCATGCGCAGCACATTCGTTCTAACTTGGATTCTAACTTGCATTTCTGTTGCACGATCCCAAAGCACTTGTTGAGACTTGCCCATGTGCTCAGGGTTTAACTGATCGCCATACTTGGGGTCGGGAAGGAATTTTCAAACGGGGCTGATTGGCCTGGGCTCTGGGGGTTTTTCGCCTTCCTCTGTAGCACAGGGCATGGTTCACCTACCGGTGAATTCTCTGTATCTTAAAGTCCTTAAATCATGATTTAAGGAGGTAAATAACTCAGTCATAGGTTGGTGGCCTATTGCTGGAGTGGGTGGGTGAGGTTTTGAGGCCTGCATTTTGCAGGAGGTCAGACTAGATGATCGTACTGGTCCCTTCTGACCTTAAATTCTATGAGTCTGAGCACTTCACATACAACGCTATATTCGCATTGCACAACTGAAATGCAGCTGTCTCGAGTGGAGGGTGGCAGTCCACTGCACATCACCAATGTGTCTTTTCCGAAATGAGCCCAATATACGCAGGCCCTCCTACGCTCCTGAAAAATGCCAGGAACAGCTTGAGGTCAACGTACAGGAAACAGACTCAGCTGAAAAGCCTGTACCAAGCTCAGTGTTGGGAGGCTAAAGGGCTGAGTTGACTACATTGGGATTTGAACCCGTGGTTCTAAAATGAGGTGAGATTTTTCTAAAGGATGAGCTTTAATACAGAAATTCTGTAGCGTGTGGGGGCGTGTGCTCACACGCAGGATGCGGTGTTGGGCTGGATGGTCCAAGTTCTCACCTTTGACCTTGAAATCTATGCCATCCCCTATGGTCTCCATCCTTCACGGGCCATGGAGAGAACAGAATTGCCTGCTCTGTCCTAAGCATGCTCACAGAGCTAGCAGCTTTGTACAAGGACAATGATGGCAATAAAATCTCATGTTTCAGGGCTTCAGTTGGTCTCTTGCAGGGGGTCAGGAAGGAATTCCGTTCCCTCCACACTTCCAGGACCTGATGTATTTTGGGTTGCTTAGCTTCCCCTCCCACCTTTCCCAGGAGCACCAGTGCTTACCCACAACTGGAGATGGGATGTTGGTGGGGTGGCTCAATCTCTGAGAGGCTACAAATGCCAGGCATGGAAGACTGGGGAGGATCGCTTCAAAATACTCCTGTTGTGTACTCTCTCCCGGAAGCTCTGGTGCAGACCACAGCTGGA
The DNA here is from genome assembly GCA_007922175.1 of Pelusios castaneus. Lineage (NCBI taxonomy): Eukaryota > Metazoa > Chordata > Testudines > Pelomedusidae > Pelusios > Pelusios castaneus. The sequence goes on from ML685990.1 coordinate 169,139, forward strand.
GGGAAGATATTGGAGCAGATGGGCCGTAAGTCTGACCCGTAACCTGCATCTGAGGGCCAAGAACTACAAGGACAATATTGCAGTGATGCTGACTTGGATTATAATTGACATTACAGTTGTGACGTAGATCTTGGCTCTCTTGTGCTAGGTGCTGTGTAAGCTGATAGGGCCGGTCTATACTGCAGCTGAAGAGGTGAAGGGGGCTTGGATAGGCGTACCTGAGCTAGCTTTAATCAAGCTAACAGAGCTACAATCAGGGTCCAGTAGATAGGGTGCTGGCCCGAAACTCAGTTGGTGGGAAAAACTCTATAAAGTACCTCTGTGCTCTTTCACCTTGACAGCTAACTGGTGCAGTGTTGTGTTAGATATCCTCGATCTAATATCCCCATGGCCTCGCACGTGGCATAGCCATTTACTCCTGTGCAAAACAGGTATGAAACTCTGCTGCCAGTGTGAATGACTAGAGAATTCTGGCAGGTTTACATGCCCTTTGCACAGATGTCAGCTAACAGCACAGGCAGGGAAAATGCAATGTCTGGACTCGGTGTGTTTTTCCTCTGCAGAGTTTCTATACACAACCAAGATCTTATTCCTGAGTAGAGCTGGGTGGGGATTGTTTTGGCAAATATTTACTGGGGAAAAATGCATTTTTCAGAGCACTGAAACTATCCGTGAATGTGGGATGAACTTGGTGAATAGTTTAGGTTGAAAGAAAAATTTCTGAAAGGCCCAAATGTTTCATTTAGAAAATTACATTTCAAATTGTTATTGGCAATGCTTCATTTGGCCGGAACTGGTTCTTGTCTTTTGTTTGGTTTCTGCAAGGAAAACGAATCAACCGATTAATAATTATTAATTACAGTTGAGGAAAAAAATTCAGTTTCTGATTAAAACTAATTACCAATTATTCTTCCAGCTCTAGTCCTAAATCAGGGAGGGATAGGCTTGATCTGATTTTTCTCCATTGTGGGGAAGTCAGTGAGGATCAGTCTCTGGTGGCGGTTTTTACTGGGAAGGAGTATGTTGCAATGTGGTGCTCATCTGAAAATATATAGCTTGTTTCAAATTCACTTAGGACTTGGGAAGCTTTCAGGTCTGCGTCTGGAAGCCCTGGTGTAGATCAGTCACTGAGATCACAGATGAGAACTGTAATGAGATTATTAGCACCTTTGGGGACTTCCTTCCCATTCACAAAGCGCTCTCACGGTATCTCTAAGCTAGCAATCAGTGGAGTCTTCTCACTAAACCACCCGCAACCCAGTATCATCTTTGTAGGCTTCTATCCCTCTTTAATGCCTTGTGTCTAGATTTGTAGATTGCTCTCCCTTAGTCTCCCACCCTCAGAACACATTGCTTTTCCTACATGCCCAATACTCCCAAAGCATGAATCAGTGAAGGGATTTTACCAAGTGATTTCAGACTCTGCCTTTTTGAACTGGAAGAAGTGATGAACAAGGTTCGCTAGGTCTGCCCTGTTCCTCTGCTGAGCTTTCCAGTACTTCCAAGTTTTAGTCCATCTGGAGAACACTCTTTCTCCCAATATTTCTTTTTGGGACGGTTCACAGAAGTCCTGAGTTCAGTGTACACTTTCTAACCTCAGAAATGCTTTGGCTTTAAATTCTGGGCAAAATTTGGGTCAGTTCTTAATTTTATCCGTAACGTTTTGTCTAGCTCCTCTATAAAGCACCTTGCGGCCAGATTTCCAAAGCTGCTCGCCACAAGCGTTCGCCTGGTGTGCCTGAGCTCTTGTGAAATCCGGTCTCATTATGGAGCAACTGGATTGAAATCCAAGACCTGGACTCTACTGGAGGTTGGGCTTAGACCATCCAGGAGACCCCTCTGACCTTACACTCTATGAATTAGGTGCCTACGTGGGAGTTTGAGAGAGCACTGTTCCCCTGCCCCCTACATTTACTGTGCATATCAAGAAGTTGAAGCAAACTGAATGGATGTGTGGCGGCAAGGTGGTGGAGCAACGGAAAATTATTGGCACGCACTCAAAGCATCCCTGCAAAGAACAAGATTTGGGCTGATTAGAAGAGAAAGCCAAAGCAATTTTAGGGGGAAAAAAACAGTAAGTTTAGAAAAGGAAAGCAATTACAGGCTTAAAAAGAATATTAAGCATCAATTAGTGCTGAGTATCCCAGTCAACAAAGAAAGGATTTTCAAGTACATACACGGTGGAATAGGGAAAGAGAAAATGCAGATGCTTCAGTGAATTACAGCAGGCATTCGGAGATAAAGGGGAGCGGAAGCAATGGAGATACTAAACAATTAGCACCAGGCTATAGAAATTAGAAAGGAGGAGGTTACCTGTAGTTGAGAGGAGATAAGAATGAGGAAACAGGTAATACCAAATGCTGGGTTTTCTTCTCGGCTGCTCTCCAAATTTGGCCAGGTACCAGCTTCAGAGTGTGCATCAAAGCTGGGTAACTAGAGGAGGTTGGTGGAGCATCTGCTCTGGCCAAGGGTGGTAACAGGAAGGTCTGCCCTGGGAAGCGCCAGAGACCTGGGACCAGCCAGCCCTGTTGATCAGTTCCTCAGGCACAGCTGTATAAAGCACTGGGCGGTCACTAAAGGGAGAACCAGCTGGGGGAATAATGGCCGGCAGGGAGGGAGCCCCGCCGGGCTCAGCAGAAAGAACAAGGAAGATCTTTGCTGCCGGCCCTGAGGCAAGATGGTCTGAGGGAAGCAAAGGGGGAAATGCCCTGGGAGCTGTCACCCCCACTGGGCTGAGGAGCTGTTTTGTGTTTCCTCCTGAGTGTGGAAAAGGGCTGGGTAGGATGATGCCCTCTCCAGGACACACAGCTGGCTTGAGCGCCATATCTAGAAGGTGGGCAGAAGGGAGAGAGGCATTCCCAGTTTAGTTCACCCTTCCTGCTTCGGGGACCCCACCGGTAATCCTTTCTGTCGATCCAGGATTGTACCTTAATACCACCACCCCCTAGCGGTTAGACAGCTCTTCCCATCAGTAGTGCTCAAAGTGCTTTCCCGGGGGGTCAGGATCATTGTGAAACAGGGAAACGGAGGCCCCAAGCACTGAGAGGTGGCAACGAGGCGGGTGGAGGAATTCTGTCCATCCAGCTGCCTCCACAATGGGGGTTAGGTTGAACTCCCTCATAGGGAGCAACGTTTTTCACAGCCCTGAGTGATGTAACTAGCTCAGTCTAATTTTTAGGTGTAGTCTAGGACTCAGTCTCTCATGCCCCCATTACCCATCATCTTTGCTTAGCACAACTTGAAGTTGAAATACACTTGGCTTAGCAGTAAGCATTTCAGGGCAGGAGAATGAATGGAGAGCACTAACTGGATTAATATATTATTGAATAGACTTTGATTTGCACATATTCGTAGTTCCCCCAGAGCTCTGAGCAGCAATGGATGTCAGTAACCGAAGCTGCGCAAACCAAGGTAGCGAAAAAAGCTCTTAATAGCCCAGATCTTCTAGGCAGCAGCAGAAAAGCTAGAGGATCAGATTCAGATTCAGGGCTAATTCACCCAGGTCTGAATCTGGAGCAGCTCGGCCCAAGTCAGTGGGGTTACTCCAGGTGTGCACCGAAATGGGGATCTAGCCCTCCAATTTGGTTTGTTCTGCATCTCTTGGTGGTTTGTGCTACGTGTATTTCAGTGAGGCATTTGCAGTCTCTCTCTTGTAGATCTTGCCATTGGAAGACCCTGGGCCTTGCCAGGCTGAGTGGGAAACTGGGCCTTTTTAGAATCTGCTCAAATCTCAGCAGGTCCAAACTGAGACTTCCTGGGGTTTCTTGGTTGTCCAGTCACTTGCACAGAAACAATTTGAATGGTGGTGTTGGCTCTTTGCGAGGAGAGAGAGAGAGAGAGGGAGGTAAAAATCAAAACCTGGAGTTCATTTTGGATCAGCCAGCTTCACTTACATGATGCTACGTATTCCCTGTTCCCTCCCCACTAGTGTTCTCAGGAATGCAAGGAGTTTAGCACATTGCAGGATTGAATCACTGGTGGGATGAAAAATCTTAAAGGGGTCATTTTTTCACCCTCCCATAACTCAGAAAGGAGGATCGGGATTTGGCTGAAACACTCGAGAATCACAGCAAGAAATCCTCTAGCGACCAACTGGGGAAGTTCCATTCCCTTGGGAGAATTTCTCAGGAAGCTGTGGAAAGCAGGGTTTTATAAGAAAAGCCTCACGCAGTATTTGGCGATTGCAAGGCTATTCCAGTTCAAGCTAAAATCCTGCTTTTCAATCCTCAGTTGCTGTTAGGGTCCAAGGTCTCAGCCCTGAAGTCAAAGGAGCTCCATTTGGAGGCAGGGTCTGATGGGGGTGGGTGAGAGTTCAGTGTGCTGACGTATTTTAGAAGCCCAATCCCTAGGTGATATAACAGGGGGGCCGCACCAAATAAATCAGCAAAAATACACCTGGTTGCACCCACTGAAGACTGGTAATAGACACGGTAATATGTATAGCCAAACCACTGATCAGACGCCATGGTGAAATCCTGACCCATCTGAAATCAGCTGGCATTTTGCCATTAACTTCAATGGCCCCAGGATGTCAAACCTTTGGGGAAGCTGGGAATTGATTTAAAAATCCCTGTCCTTCAAATTCAGGAGAGTTTGCTCATTGTTGGGCTTTTGACACATTATAAAGATACAAAAATTCAGATCAAGGATTTGGCCGGGGCCCTTTTCTGATACTAATAACGTCTGCGCAGCTGTTTATAGCAAAGGAAAACATAGGGCCTGTCCGCCTGGGGAAATTGACCCAAATAGCCTTGGCGGAATATGTAGTCTGCTCTAGCTATTTTGGAATAAAATGGGGAGTTATTCCAGAACAGCTGTCACACTTTAAATTCAAATTTAAACTCTTTACGAACTCTTGCGACAAGGGTTATGTTCCTGATACTCTTTGCGTTGAGATGGTTCATTTAAGGAAACTCCAGCTATGTGTCAAATGCAGAATGGAAGTCCTTATTTCTTGATGCAAAGCACTGAAAAACATAAGGGTCTTGGAGGGATTCAATTTAGGGTGAGTGCTCTTTAGGGGCGAGGAAGTGGAAATGTTTTACAGTGACCTAGTTCAGGGCTGCTTTTTAATTAAAATAACAAGAAAGATAAAATTCAAAGACAAGGAAAATATGCTTAGGGCTGGACAGCGCTATCACGCGAATAGAGGATTTAAGTGGAAAATTAAAGAAATTAGCAGTCTAAAGGAAAGTAGCTAGTGCAATAAAACGTAAATCACTGAGTCAGCGCCATAATAAGTTAAGGAGATCTCTTTCTTTCTTTCTTTCTTTCTTTCTTTCTTTCTTTCTTTCTTTCTTTCTTTCTTTCTTTCTTTCTCGAAAAGCCAAACAACAAGAACAAAACAAAAAAGGCGACCCTCCTCCCACCCCCATCAGCTGTCTGTCTCAGTTTGTCAGTCTGTGTATTGGGAACATTCACTTCCTTATCTTAATGGTGCCTGAGCTGGAGCTGCTCCACACGGCCAATAAAGCCGGCTGGAAACATTAATTAAGACCTTGGCAGCGTAGACAAGGCAAGTCGACGTACGTTAGGTTGATTTACGGCCACCTCATGAATCAGTGCGGTAGCTGATGTCGGTCGGTGGCGTGCACCCTCACCAGTAGTGCTTTCACCGACCTACACGAGGCAGTGTGGGGAGCCGACAGCCCCCTCTCCGCTCCACTGGCAGCTCCCTACCAAGAGCCTGGCTGATCCACAGGCTCCCTGGTTGCCTCTTCCTCTCTGGGAGCTGGGGGAAGCTGCCCAGGGCTTCTCATGCTGGGGAGTGGAATCCAGCTGCCCTGGCTTCTTGCCCCAGCCTGCTCCCTGGGCCGCCTTGTCAATTTCACAGCTCAGCCCTGATTCCCTCTGAAAAGACATTTTGACTGAAAATTGTCAATCCACTTTACAAATGAGTCACATAGTGGAGCGAGGAGCCTTCTGATGGTTCGCTTTCCACCCCAGCTTCTCCATTCCTTACCCCCTGCCTTCATGTTCTGCCGTTATCTAACTTCGCCCCTGTCCGGTGGATCTGTGCAGAAATGCTCATGCTGGTGGTGAGGGTCCTAACATTGGGAATAAGAGACCTGGGTTCTTTTCCAAACTGTCCGATCTGTGTGTCGCGTAGTCTCTCTGAGCACATCTACAATGCCATTAAATGCCCGTGACGGCTGACTGGAGCTGAGGGTGTGGTAGACATTTGGGCTTGGGCTGGAGTTAGGGCTCTGGGACCCTGTGAGGCAGGAGGGTCAGCTTGCTTTGAGCAGCTACAGCGTTCAGTTGCACTGCAGGCTTACCTTCTGCAGTTATGGGTGAAATGAGGTTAATAGTCTGCCCTGCCTCACAGAGCATGGAGGCTGTCTGGTGCTCAGATACCATGGTAATAGTACTGTAGAGAGCTGCCTTAGGCTGATCTGATTTCAAGACTGGAGCAGTACACTGTAAATTCAAGGCAGAGACCACAGATGAAATCCTGTCCCTGTTGAAGCCTGTGAGGGTTTTGCTACTGATTTCCGTGAAGTCAAAACTTCACCCCACATCTCTTAAAAATCTCTGGGACATACCTTATCAGCACTGCCTGGCACTTTATATGTATTTACTACCAGGAATAATAGCCATTATTTTTAATTCCACTTGAATTGCAAACGTAACACAAGTCAGAACAGACGTTCCTCTTTGTAGGCACACTGTAAAGCAGGTTTCAGAGCAACAGCCCCGTACCAAATGGCTTCACAGTTATTAAACCATTTGATTTTAGTGGGGCTAACATCTCCCGAGTAGCTGCTTTGATAAAACCCTATAACATTCTGCGCGAAGGAGCAAAGATCACGCGCAGAAGCACCGAAGAGAGAGGCAGGCTCTGTGAAGCTTAATGAAGTGAGCTGCAGTGAGGGAGTAAAGTGTGTCAGGTCAGAGACCCTGAAGGGGGAGAGCGTGTGGTTCCCTGTGAAGACTCACCAGCTAAACCCAAGACCTGAGGATTCAGTAACTGAGTGAGTGAACTTCAGAAGATCAGGCGAGCGGATACCCCCGCTCCACAGCAGGGGGAGGGGAAAAAGGGGCTTGATGTTCAGTGACTTCTGTGAGAGGACAGTACCATCTGGAGCTGAATCAAAGAGAAGATTTTAGAGAGTCGTAGCTTCCAAGGCCAGAAAGGGGCATTCTGATCATCTACTTGGACCTCCTGCGTACCACAGGCCATAGAACTCCAGTCGGCAATTCCTGCATCAAGCCAGTAGCTTTTTTTGGCTGAAGCCAGCCAGTCTTGATTTAAAGACCCCAAGAGATGGAGAATCCATCCTGACTCCAGGGAAGAAGTCCAGATAGCTAGTTACACTCATGGATAAATTTTTACCCCCTATTTCTAATATGAGTGTATCTAGCGTCACTATCCAGACTCTGGATCTTCCTCTGACGCTCCCTGTTAGAGTCCTTCAGTATTGATCTTCACTGACCAGTTTCTAGACCCTGAGTCACATGTGTGTCTTTTCTCTGAGACAGCAGCCCAACTCCCCACCATTTGCACCCAGCGGGGTAGGCTGGCTGCGAAGAACAAAGACTTACCCAGGAAGTAGCATTAAGCTTTTGCTAATAATTCCACAATAGCTCCCTGCAAACCTGTAAGATCCAGACCCAATTAAGACTTCGATTTAGCCTAAGACGTGAACAGGGAAACAGCCATGATCTGATTCCTGTGATATTGTGTAAACTGAGGTCATGGTTAAGATACTCAATACCCCTAGCAGGTTACATAAATTAGGATTCCCAGATTTGCTGGTCTGTCATTATTTCCCATTTGTAGCGGCATTTAGGTTGGTTCACACATGATTGCTCAACACTATTTTAATTGGCTTTGAAATGTTGGTTCACAGCTTAGGTTGAAACCTAGGTGAAGTGGCATGACTGGTGATCCGGAATGGCAATGCTACTAATGAGTAGTGCTGATAGGTTATGTTGACTTTTTCGTTGTTTATTACCACCACTTAAAGTCTAATGCAGTTTCCTTCTTATAAAGTAAACTAAGGAACAGAATTATCAGACACTTAGATGAATACAATATGTTGGAAGAGTTCTTATAAAAGGGAATCATGCTTCACCAATCTAGAATTCTTTGGGGGTGGGCCAACAAACATGTGGACAAGGGTGAGTCAGTGGATCTAGTATAATTAGATTTTCAGAGAGACTTTGACAAGATCCCTTACCAAAGGCTCTTAAGCAAAGTAAGCTGTCGGGATAAGAGGGAAGGTCCCCTCCGGTATCAGGAAGTGGTTAAAACATAGGCAGCATCCTCTGAAACCCTGGAGCTTTCCTCTCTGGCCAAGACAGCAAGTTGTATAGTTTCTGGTGGCAGGTTGTTCTTTGCCTGTCCCAGAGGGTGAGCCAGGACCACATGGATACTAGCATTCATTGGTACGTATGTGAACATCAGGCCTCAAAGCTTTGATTCAAGGTGCTCACCTGGGACACGGCACTAGCCATTTTGCTCAGAACAGCTGATGATCTAGAAGTTCCCAGGGTAAGAGGGAAGAAAATAGCTAAATGAAGAAACCAGGATTTTCTGTGAGAGGCCCTGACTGCATTGGGGAAATACAGTCAATCAGTGAAAAAAGCCCAGATGAGGTATAATGCGGTATAAATGTAGCTTCAGGCTGCACGACAGATCTCTGGTTTTGGAGACTCCTGAGATATGTAAGTGCAAGGTCAGCTGCCCTCGGACGCTCTGTAGCTCCGATGTTGTCTCTTTCGTGAGAAATACAGAGAAGCAGCCGAGTGGCTAAACCCCGTGACCAGACACTCTTCTGAACCCTTTGGAAGATGCAGACTTGTCTACCTCATTGTGATTAATTATTCATGTCACAGTCGGGCCTAAGGGCTCCTAAGGGTCTCGTTATGTCAGGGATGCAGTATGAGAGGTGTATGCTGCCTCCAAGGGTTTGCAGTCTGAATAGATGAGAGAGAAGATGATAGCAAAGAAGTAACATTATCTCAGTTACCCAGGTGGGAGACTGAGGCACAGTGAGCCTGTGACCTCCCAAAGTCACCCTGCGAGTCCGTTGTAGAGATGGGAACTGAACCCAGATGTCTTGAGTCACTTCAGTACCTAGACCCCAAAACTGCCTCCAAAACAAACCGTGCTGTCTCAGGAGTATTATCTATATTTTTGCCCGAACCGCTGACTGCCTGGAAAATGGCAATACTTTAAGGGTTAATCCAGCCCAGACACCTGACACTGCTGTTACAGAACATTTCTGGGCAATTACAGGAGCATGTGTGCTCCAGCCGGCCAATAGATCCATTTTCATCTACAAATGTTGCCCTTTTTTCCCCGTTCGCAAATTAAGATTAACAAATGTGGCACATTCGTTGTTCATACTTGTTCAGTAGACCTTTTACCTGAACACAGATTGGAAGCTATTGACTTTCTCATTGTTATTTACTAGCTTTCCAGGAGGGTGAAGAGACTTGGATCAAGGATCGGTGCTCCTTGTTGTAGCCGGGGAAGAAAATGCATCACGAAGACACCCTCCCTATCCCAAATGGCTTCTCTTGACTCTCTGCTGCTCCAGGTTTGTAACTGGTAAACTAAGTCACATGGTATTATCTGCTTCCTGACTGGGTGGTTGAAATTTTATGACCATGAGGAGAGTGAATAGCACATACATATCTTCACACACCCCTTCTCTTCTGAGTCTGAATAACAGCATTTGTGTGTAAATAGCCACTCCACAAAGGCTTACACAGATGAAAACCTGCTTACACCAGTGTGTGAAAAGCTAATAGAAAATGTGCAAGACTAGATAAACCAAACAGACACTCCTGATTTGAAGGGATGTTCACAAACCCTGTTCACCTGCTGTTGGAGGCGGTGCTGTGATGCAGGAGCTATGTTAACCATCCAAGATGAGAAACAATGGCCCTAAATTCACAGATGTTCATTTAAAAAAAAAAAAAAAGACACGTGTCTGAAGCTGGGACTATAAGGCGTTCTATTTTGTATAGAACAGAGCACATTGCCGGTGCATGATGCAGAATTAAAAGTAGGATCCCCCCTATGAATCATGATTTAGATTTATACCTATGTGAAAGCTTCTAACACGCTCCCAGTGTGGTGTAAATGAGAATCAGAACTGAACAGTACAGTGTAAGTGCTACCTATGAAGGAGCCCTTTCTAGAAGGGTTCACTGTTCATGTTGTCATTTCATTACCCATCCAGACTGGAATGCACTGTCTCCCGAGTGTGGGGTTTTGTCAATGGGTTGAAAGAGAAACTGATTTTTCAAATACCGTCTTTTAAAAAGGTAAACGTATTAGTAATGTGGGAGTCTAGATATGTGCTTTGGGACTGATTTGGGCTCTTAAGCAGTTTTCTTTTCTTAAAAGCTTTATAGCACATCTTTTAAGAACTACCCAAACCATATTGAAAGGCTAAATGGGGACACAGAGGGGAAAAGAGTAGAAGTGGGAAGACTTGTTGTAATGGATTCCTCCCACCCCACACACATTTTCTCTCCATTATTCGTTATCAAGGCTATTTGCATAAAAAGTGTGCTATGTATTTTTTGAAAATCACCTGCTCCTACGGTATATTTGTCCCCTAAAGACAGACTAAACCTAGAGAGGTCCAGAATAGTTTGGGGTTTGGAGAAAAGCCAAAAAGGTGTCTACAGTTGACACACAAGAAATTTGAATGCAAAATGGGTCGCAACTCCTCACTAGCCCTTTTGTCTTCAGGGCAAAGTCTTTAGCTGCTGTAAATCGGGGAGCCCCATGGGAAACAGGTACTTGACATAGGAGCTGTGCTGATTTATAGAGCCAGTTGGAAGTTTTTTTGACAAAATATATTTCTGTTGAAGCAGGCTGTTTGTCAAAGCTGAAACGCTCTGCAGAGATTTATTGATTTCCATGATGTATGCAACAGGAAGGTATCTGATGTCCACAGTGGGCTCTCTGGACACTTCTAATGAGAGAAAACTGAATGACTAAAACCTAGTTCTGTTTTGTGAAAATACCCACCATTTTACAGTAGAAAACTTTCTGGTGGAAAATTTCTGACCAGCTCTAATGGAGACCTAGAACTGGATTCTATTAATTGGGCTGCCAGTGGGGGCTTAGTTTGTATTTGGCAAAGGTTTGGGTCCGTCCTTTTTTTATCCTGACTAGTTTGCACATCCCTTCTTGTGTCTACTGAATAATTGACTGAATGGAAGTCCCATCCTTGGCGTTCTTTCTTGGGGGCCAGACAAAACACTGGAGCATATGCTGTAGGGAGCAATCATGCACTGCGGGGTGGAGAGATGGGGAAAGTGGCTTTTGTAATGGGCCTTTCTTGTCTCTAATGTCTTATATTCCCATTGCTGTAACCAACCACTGTCCTAGTCAGAGCTTTCTGACTTCAGGTGAGGAATAAGCAAAAGGAACAGATGGATTCCTAAGCAACAAAGAACCTGTTTCCATGCAAATGTCTCCCAGTGACAAAGAAGAAAGAAGCAGGAGATGTGTTTCTGAAAGTTTCCCCACGGCTCTGGTGTGTCTGTAACAGGTCGCAGCAGCCTGAGGCTACTGTTAATCCAGTGGGATTTTTTTATACATGGCAGAAGTCACCATGAACAAAGAGAAGTTCGTAATAGCTTCTAATGAAATGTAAATGTGCTGCTGTTATCAGTCACATTTTAACCAGTTTCCCCTCCCTCACAGGGGAGAAAGATAGCACCAAAATTTGCATATAGATAAGGTCAGTTCACACTCCTCAAGAGGAATTATGGTGGATTTATTATCTGTGTGTGTTCTTCGAGAAGATGGTCAACCCCTCAGCTCACCCTGACAAGTTCACGCTTGCCCTGATGCTCTTTCTGTCCTTGATTTGGACAGCAACACCTCCCACAAACTAAACACCGGCAATCTTTCTGACTTTATCCTAAGTGACAAATTCCAAAGGGGTAGCCATCTTGGTCTAGTTCAGCAAAACGAACAAGGAGTCCAGTGGCATTTTTAAAGACTAACCAATTTATTTATCGCATGAGCTTCCGTGGATCTTCAAGCATCTGACGAAGTGGGATTTTCTCCCACGAAAGCTCATGCGATAAATAAATCGGTTAGTCTTTAAAAGTGCCACTAGACTCTTTGTTTATCTTAAGTGAGCCTTCCATAGCTCTTTGAGGGATGAAGAAAACTCTCTGAGCTCTGACTGTGATTTGGAGGACTCAATACTAGAAGAACTGGGTATTCTTTTCTGGTTCATTATCTCCATTTTACAGATGAGGAGACTGAGGTACAGAGTTGATAGGAGTGGTTGCCAGCAGAGGTGTCTCCTGGTGCTCAGCCCAGTGTTCCATTCCCTGGCCATGCCATCGCCCTGGAATAATGATATTTGTATGAAACACGAACAGTGAACTCAGTGCTTTGCAGGGTGTAGTTTATACGTCTCCTGAAGGAGATCCTACATTTGGTTCTGATCCTGAGCATCAGCAGTTGTTGTATCTGGCTACACAGGAGTAGATCAACTGTAGCTCCGTTCCTAGACGTCACGGTGTGGTGAAGAGGATCAGTAGTTCTCAGGCCCAGGCCCCTTTCTGATTTGCCTTTTCTTGCACACTGTGTAACTAATTGTGCAAAGTGCTATCAAATCAGAGTGACAGCATTTTACAGCCATTTGGCACAAGTGTAAATAGTTAACTGTGCACACAAATGTCTCCTTGGGAGCTACTGGGTGCTAAATATTGGTGAAAGTCTGGCTTTTATTTAGTTGCCTAAATGGAAGCTGTCAGCTGAGATCTTTTTGGACGGTTTAGTCCCATAACTGTAGCTAATTAAATCGGTGTTAAAACCTTTGAGTGCCCTGGACCAGGAGAAAATGGAAGGGGAGAACAGAACAGAGCTTTGAAACTTTTTGTTCTCGGGGACAGAGGACTTTGAGGCTGTTTTAACAGAAGGGGAAAGCATTTTCATAGACATAGCCGATAATCTGCTCCTGTATGACACAGGACTGAGCAGTTTAGATTAGTGCCCATTGTGCAGAAAAATACCGCATGTCGTGGTGGATTCATCATCCCTGGAAAGTTGTTCCAATGGTTAATTACCCTCACTCTTAAAGATTTGAATCTTATTTCCACTCTGAGTTTGCCTACCTTCAAGGCATTCGCTAGGCTTAACGGGTTTGCAGCTTAGACATGTGAGAGAGACGAGCTCACGGCACTTTCTAGGGTTGTGCAGGATTGCTACCCTTTGGACGTCCTGGGAAAGCTACTTCGTACGGGCCGTGAATGTCTCTATGCAGGCCTTATCTGCCAGAACACACCGAGGGCACATCCGGTCCATCTACCAGCTGGCGATTCTGCTTGTAGAACTAATGCTCTGTAATGTCTGGGCACCAGTAGGTGTGCCCTGACAGGTGGCAAGCGTGGGTTTGAGACAGCCATTCTCAGGGCAAACAGATGGCTGCCGTGTGAGCGAAGCAGCAGGTGGGAGACCTGAGCTCTTGGCTAAGCAGCTGGAGGGCTGCGACCGCTGCTCATGACACTGATCGCTAGCATCGCACTCTGATCTCGGTGCTCTCCCTGTCCTGTCGTAGTGGCCACAGGCTGTCTTCCCTAAACTCTAAGATCTTTGAGGGCAAGGATCCGCTGTGGGTTGTGTGTGGGCACAGCGGGAGTCAGATTCCCGGGTGGGGTCTGCAATAAATAATCGTAAGAGGGTAGATTTTTAAAGGTGCAAAGGGGAGTTGAGCAGCTACCTGCCCTTTGTGCCTTTGAAAATCTCCTCCAGTAACTCTTGCTAAGAGATCTTAGTGTGGTCTTTCCTCCAGCAATCAGAAAGTGAGGACGTGTTCCTCTTCACACCCATTTCTGTCAAATCCAGTCGGCTGCAGGAGCTTTGTGGCCCCTCAGATTATTTGCAGGAGATTGATACAGTGCAGTGTTGGGAGGTGAATGCCCAGCAGGGCCTGGTTGATAGCTTGGATCGGGGATACTTTCCCGCTGCCCGGTGTGGTCTGCTGAGCGTGCCTCCTTCACCACCAGCACAGGAAATGTGCCCCAGAGACGGGTGCCAAATAACTGTAGCAGCAGTGAAGTGGTTAAAGCCACATGGGATCAGTGAGCTGTGGTTGATTCTTCCCCCGGTATTGTAATAAAATCACCTGCAAATATTTCAGTACAGAGCAAGTTCATGAATAACCCTCATCCTAATGCAGTGACAAATGCTACATCTTCCTGGAGCAGGGATGAATAGTGAGAGGGGCGGGGAGAAGGAGTGTGCCCGGGAGGCTGCATTACAGATCGTTCATGTTTCACAGGGCCTGGAGAAGTGAAAAATAATTAATCATGGTGCATGCATCATAAAGATGGGCAAAAGCATAAATACATCCCACCCTTACCTCTGTTCTTTCTTGCAAACACAGGGCTTACAACGTTTCCTTGCTGAGCTGGTGAGACCTGTTGTATAAGAGGAAGGGGGAGGAACCTCCCTCCCCCCGCCCCAAACAGTTGACTCCAGGGGTGTAGCTACGGGTGTAATTTCCCTCCCTTCTTCTCATCTGGCTGCAGCAGCCTTTGTGACTTGCTTTTCCATCTGCTTTTTAAGAGAGTCATTACCAGACTGAACCAGAGCTCTTCAGCCACGTGTGCTGAGATGTCACCTGTTCTTCACACCCCTAGATCATCTCCAGATCCTGGGACACTGTTGCGTGGGCTCCTAATTAAAATGTTCAGAGACCCAGCGAAGATGTATGGGGGACTGAGACTAGCACAATGCATTCTGGTTGCCTGCTTCCTAAGACTTTTTGTTCTGGATTTATGTGGCCTGTGGTGTTTGCATTCTGAGCTCATGCAAGCCATTGTCCGCCACAACTGCGATAAATGATAATGATGATTAATGATACAATATTGCAGACTTATTATATACTTTTCTATAGGGCCTTTCATCTCAAAGTGATTAACAGACTTGTGAACACAGAAATCATTTTGGTCCACCAGGGAAATGCAGCCAGGCACTGATAGAATGAGGTTAACTTTAACAGCACAGGAGAGTTCACTACAGGGAACGAATATACTGTATCTAACTGAAATTTCAGGGGATATTTAGGGAGTGGAATGTAATTTTGCAATGGAAATTTAGTTGCAACCCTAGGACTAATAGGCCTTCTCAAGTATGTGATGTGATGCACCTTCCCACATCCCTGTAAAGTGATCTGTGTAACTTTCCTGTTCACCTTTGCAATGTAATCATATAATTTAATGCAAAATGTCCCATGCAATGTTTTTTTTGAATGTTCATGATGTACTCTGTATTATTGTTAGGGTATCATGTTTCCTGCAGCATCACATGTGTACAGCCGTGAAACATCTCCCCAGCTGCATTTCACATGGCTCAAGTAGGAGCAAGTAATCAGGGCTGCAAACATGCATCCAGAGAAAATATGCATGACCATGGGCTCACTAAATATCTGTAGCACTTTGGCTGAGAGGGGAGATCACCTTCCCCTTTCTGAACAAAGTGATGTCCTGGCCACAGGGAGGAGGAGGGAAGTGGGCTTTTACACTTTAAATGGGTTTGAGGCTTTTTGCTGCTTGGATCTCCATCTTGAAGCAACTTCTAAGACGTGCGCCTACACAGATGGTGGGAAAGGCCTTGCTGCAAAACCAATAGTAGCCAGCCATGTGGGTAAGATAAAAATGGATTGCAACTGTGAACTTTAGTTGGGAATGCGTCTTCGTTTTGATTTAGTAGTGGTTAACTCCTTGGTTGGTTGGTGGTGCATTGATTTGCTATAGACTCACTTAAAATCATGTTTTAATTAGTGTTTTATTTAAAGCAACAGAGATTTTGGAGAGAGAATGAATGTGTGGAGCCCGAACTTGGAGCAAAGGCTAATACGTACTCCAGTCCATCAATTTCTTTATTAAAGTGACGGACTGGTGTATATGAGCCTGCAGTGACCTGTGAAGGGTCCCTATCTCTGCCCCACGAAAGTTCCTGTTGTGGCATCTAGGAGCAGAGGGTGCTCACTGGGGATCTGTCCTCTCCGTGGCTAGTGAGCACACAGCCACTGGCTGGGACTGCAGGAAGCTGGTGTGGGCAGATCTAGGAGTGGGGGGGTTCACCTAGCAAAGCGGGGTAAGTCAGGAATCAGGAGTGGGGAACTGGGGAGGCACAGCGATGCACCAAACCAGATTGTGGGAGGAGAATATCACAGAGTGTCATAGGGAGCTTCGGATACAGGTGCCTAACTCCCTTAGGCTTCTTTGAGGTTTTGACTTCTTAGTCTGTTTCAGTTCTATATCCCATCTGAATATAAAATGGGAAACTAAGTCATGTCAGTTCACCCAGTTTAGACATAAAGGTGAAAACTGATTATGCATTTTTAGGCAGAATTATTGTGCCATAGTTTCTGATTATATATTTATGACCGACAACAAACAGATTAAAAACAATGAGAGTCCCGTGGCACCTTACAGACTAACAGATTTTCTTCAGCATAAACTTTCATGGGCTATAACCCACTTCGTCAGATGCATGACGTCAGTTGTGTCTGACGAAGTGGGTTATAGCCCACAAAAGCTTATGCCGAAGAAAATCTGTTAGTCTATAAGGTGCCATGGGACTCTCGTTGTTCTTGCTGTACACAGACTAACACGGCTCCCCCTCTGGAATGAAACAGATTAAGGGTGAACAGGTAGGGGCCCAAGTTATCAAATTGTCAAAGTACCAGAAAGTTGTTCTGGACTTCAAGATGGTCATTTCAATCCCTGCCTTGATCTGGTCCTTTAATCTTGTTTTTTTAGTTTCTGGTCCCGAATTTCTCAGACTTAGGCCTTGTTCACTTGGGGTATGTCTACAGTGTACTTAAAAACCTGTGTCTGGCCTGTCTCAACTGACTTGGGCTTGTGGGGCTTGGCCCGTGGGACTGTTTAACTGCAGTGCAGGCCTGGGTTCTAGGATCCTGAGAGACTGGAGGGCCCCGAGTTTGGATTGCAGCCAAGCCCAGATGTACATGCCTTTAGCTCAAACTCTCTGAGCTGAGCACAGCTGGTAGGGGTCTGCCAATGGGTTTTAATTGCCCTGTAGACAGCCTTGGGTTTTTGTTCTACAGCTTTCCACAGTCCATATTCATTAGCTTCCCTCCAATCAGTGTCGCACCTTGCATAACCCGTACAACCCAAATGTGCAAGCTTCAATTTATACCGCGTTTGCTATTTACACTATTATGTTTTTGTCGCGTTGGGTTTGTTTTTCCCAGCATAGGGACTTTTAGCATTATGTTTTATGTATTAACTTCCTTTTATCTAAATCCTCCACATCACCTTTGTCCTGTCAGCAGTAAGCGTTATCTAACAAATCTCTACAAAAGGAAGAGATTGGGAAGGCAATATCCATGGGAGACAAAATCTAGGCCAAACCCTTGGAATAAATGTTACCTTGACCAAATTAATTCACTGTCCATAATTAGTGCATTTTAACAGTTTGGCAACACACTTTTTGATCCAGCAATTCTTTATTTTTATATTTCAATGTATATTGATGTGTATGTGTCCTCATAACCTTTACAATTTTATTTAACTGGGGAAGTTATGGGGCACACTACAATCTTTAACGTCAATATTCATCTTCCCCAAAAATGGGTTTTCAGGAGATTTTTTTTTGTTTTACAGAAGTCTAGCATCGTTTATAAATCATTAAAAAACCATGCCAGTAATTGTATCTCTTGCATTTTTTAAGATATAGGGTTTTTTGGTCTATTTTAAGATCAGTTTAGGATATTCAATTGCGTTCAATGATTCTCCAATGTGAAAAAGTAGCATTTAGTTGAGAATACAGCGAGGTGGGAGACAATTTTGGGAGACATCCCACAGATATTTTCAAGAGTTTGAAAAAATTTCCCCTTCCCAAACTGGCATGAAAAGTCATTCTCAAAAATGGTTGTAAATTGAACTATTCAAATTTGAATCAATCGTAACATTTTGTTTTGATTACATTCAAAATATCTTGGGTTTGTTACATCTCTCTCTCTCTGTTTTTTAAACACCTTCAATCTAATTGGCTCAAATTTCTAAACAAAAGTAACTTTGAGCCAGGAATCTAAACTTTACCATTTAAAAAATGTTAGAATGAAACATGTAGACAATTTCAAACCTATTTTTTTTACAAATCAGGAAGTTGACCTTGCTTTGCGAATGGTGTCAATCAACCAGCATTTTCTGTAACACCGTGCTTGGATTTTCCCATCCAAGGACTTGTCCAAAGCCTGACCTGCTTAACTTGTAAAAATTGATGAGATTACAACACAAGGTGGAATATTTCCTGGACACATTTGTCTTTTGGAAAAACTAAAGACACCAGATGCCGCATGCTTATTAAATGGCTCGTTTCTGTTTATAGAAGCAGATTGAATAGGGCTGGCACTCCCTGTTTGTGCACATTCCCCGGTGATATATGAGGTTAATAATATTTGCAGTACAAGCGTTATGCAAAACAGGACATCCGTTCCACTGGCTGGCAATCAAGGAGCAGTAACCTAAGACAACAGGGTAATCAATCTGCTAGAACCCAACACACTCCCATCTACCAGGGTGGACTTGGGCTCTCCTGGAGCACTGCCATGTTGCTGCATACATCAAGGAATGGAAGTCCAAAGGCTCAGGAGCCCTTGAGAAATTTATGGTCAGATTTTCCAAAGCACTTGGCCTCAGATCCTGGGAGTTAAGTGTGTACATACCTTTAAGGACCAAGGCCTTGGTGCCCAACCTGAATGCAACATGTTGATCTCTTGAAAACCTGGCCACAAATGGCTGGCTTTTGTTTTAGATTTATTTATTATAGGCCATACAAAATGGAACCACTTATACGAGTGCCCATCCCAAACAGCTGGGATGCCAGATGGCGTTTATGTTTAAAAGCTAGTAGGAACCACTGGGCACGGAAGTCAGATGATCATAATGGTCCCTTCTGGCTCTGAGTCTTAAACAACACAACATGGCCTAACTGGGTCTAGCAATCAGCTGGTGAGTTCAGAATATTAGGCCAGATAGACAAAGAAGAGATATCAAGAAGCAAGAGCTGCTGGAAAAAGTTCAGACTCAAGTCAATGATCTGGCTAGAATGGAGGTCTTGGAGGGAGTTTTGAGAACATTGGATGTTTGCAGAGGATGAACACTTGAATTATTATGGGAAGTGCCCACTCAGCCAGACAGGGACCAGAAGTGACTTATCTGACCAAAGGCAAATGAATTCGTTAACTCATCTACTGCATGGTTGCAGAGGACGGTTTTTAATCAACGTGGAGAATTTGAAACTATTCAACATGTTGGGTTTGGGGGTGGGGTGGTTTGTTTTAAGCAATAAAAATGTTTGGGTAAGCTGCCACATCTTTTCTGGGGGGCCAGCATTTGAACTTGGGACTCATGCTGGAGAGTAGTGACTCATGGATGTCACCCCACTAATGTCAGTGGGAAGAGGCAGTATTGCCTACTAGATAGGGCACTGGGCTCTGGAGGTTCTTTCCTTGGCTCTGCTACCGACCTACCGGGTGACTTTGGACAAGTCAATTCCCTTCTCCCTGCCTCAGTTTCCCCATCTGTTAAATGGGAATATTGACTCTGACAGCCTTTGTAAAGTTCTTTTGAGATCTACTGATGAAAAATGCTACATAAGAATTGGGTATTATTTGTATCCCAGTAGCCCCTAGAGATCCCAGATGAATAGAAACACACAGTAAGAGACCCTGTCCCAAAGAACTGCCAGTTTAAATAGCCAAGGATGAGTGAGGAAACCGAGGCAAAGAGTGTCTTGGCCAAGGTCACCCAGTTGCTCGCCAGACAACACATGTGAGCAATTGCGCACTGTTGTGAGTAAGGGGAGTGAAAACAGCTTCTGAATATTCCCAGGAAGAAAAAGCAGCTAAATTAAATGACTGGGTTAAATTACATATTATGAATTATTTGCCTGCCTCCACTTTAAGCTAACCAGGTGAATGACTTGCTCAATCTCAAAATAAATGTTGATTTTAACCCAGGCATGTTGTAAAAATCTGCAAAGCCCCAGAACAGCTATCTGGCTAAATGTATTTTCTCAGTGTGTAGACAAGGCTCTAATTAAGGATTTGTCAGCGGTTCCATTACAGACTTCTCCTCTCCGTCCCTTAAATATTTATCACCCGTTTCACATCATTCCAGCTTGACACCAACGAATCACTCATCCATCGCACACCACTCCTCCTCCCCACCCTCTCAACTGGTTTAACCCCATCAAAGGAATTGCAATTCTTCAGAGCAGCAATAGAGGTCATTTTCACTTTGTTTAAAATGGCGGCCCATCATGGCATTCCACAGTGTGCCCCTGCCCAGCATGGGTCATGCTAGCCTGGGCCTAGGTTTCCCATCGCAGGCCCTGCTCATGGACTCTCTCATCGTATTCGTGCCCCAAAGGGGGTCCCTCTAGACTGGCCTTCATGTGGCCCATCATATTCCTAGCTGTTGCGATCCATGGAGATGCGCTCTGGTCCATCTCCAGGGACTGATGTGGATGGATTTCCCTGTTAGGAATCCCGAAATGGCTGCCCATTTGCAACCTTGGCTCACAAGCTCCCTTCAGGCAGACACCAGCAAAGCTTTCCTGCCATGATACCACAGACCAGTGCCAATATGGCTTTCCTCCTGTGACTTCCAAGACAGGTGCTGCCATGGATTCCCCAATATAGGATAATCTTCTGAGGATCTGCAGACTGGAGGTCATTAGAGCTTCCCCTCTCCCTGGGGTGACTTTAAACAAGAGACAGTAGGCTGTTCCTCCATGACCCTATGGAGAAGTGCCAAAATCGTGACACTGCTTCATCTCAGTGGTTCGGCAATTCCGAAATGGCAGTCTCTCTTGTGTTATGGATGATGAGTCATCTGAAGCATGCCCAGTCACCAGTGGAGTCGAGCAGGGCTGTGCATTGGGACCAGTCCTCTTCAGTATGATGTTTTGTGCCATGCCTAGAGATGCCTTTAGTGACTGCGACACTGGGATTGGCCTCAGATACTGGCCTGATGGCTAGCTTTTCAATCCGAGGCAAAGATGAAGGTTCAAGAAGTTCCCTCAATGCCCGATCTGAGTCTGACACACAGCAGAGCATGGACTATATCTCGTGGTCAACATCAAGAAGAAAGAAGTGATGTACCATCCTGCATCAGGGAAGCCTTGTGTAGAGCCTGCTAGTACAGTGACCAGCCGAATCCTCGAGGCAGTGGGCAAGTTCACAGGTCCCTGTAATGTGACGTCCTGGGCAGTTCATGTCAAGGATGAAACCAACGCCAGAACTGCCAAAGCAAGTCTGACCTTTGGCAAATGGCGTGCAAATGTGTGGGAATGCAGGGGCATTAGTCCACAAACAAAAGTGAAGGTTTAAAAATAACTGTGGTGCCAATGTGGATGTATGCATGTGAAATCTGGATGGTGGATAGATGCCACATTCGGAAGCCGGATCACTTCCCTGTGGGCTGTCTGAGGAACTGAAGGGGATAAGATGGAAAGACAAGGTTCTGGGTACTGAGACTCTCTTATGGGCTGGTATTCCAAGCATCCATACTCGGTTGATGGAATCACAGATGAGATGGGCAGGCCAGGTCACCAGAATGTCAGATGAGCGACTGACACAGATCTTTTATGGTGAACTAAAGGAGGGAGAGTGCTCTCAGGGAGGCCACAGGAAATGTTTCAAAGACTCCCCCAAGTTACCCCTGCGGCATTTCAGAGTTTTGGGAAGATCTCACTCAGGATCCTTCTACCTGGCCATATCTCATCCATACTGGAACCAGAGGAGAACTACTGAGGTACTGGCAAAGTAAATCTCAGAACAGCAGGATGTCTGCTGCTGATCAAGTAATCCACACTGGCATCTCTTGTTGAGTGCTCCCACAACAGTTCAAAGCCCAAACTGGCCTGCCCAGTCACCCATGTGTTCTCAGAAACCAGACTAAGCAGTGATGTCATGGTCATCTCTGAACTCAGAGGATGAACAACACTGCTAACACAGCAGACCCTGCAGCCTGGAGAAAATCTGACCCTTGGATCCATGAACACCGTACCAACATGCCTGTCACTTCTTGACACTAAAAGGAAGGAGGAGTCTGGGGGCACTTCTAAAGACTAGCAAATTTATTTATAGCATGAGCTTTTGCAGGAGAAAAATCCCACTTTGTCAGGTGCTTGAAGATGGAGAAGTATAGTTGAATGGGAGGAAAATAAATGCAGGGAAGTGTAAGTCATAGGATCAGGTCAGACTGCTACAGCAGTTACTGTTACCGACCTCATCCTATGACTTGTCTCAGCTCTGAAACGTGACCTTACGTCCCCTCTTGATTTCTAGCTAGACTGTTATCTCTCTGAGGGTTGTGCTGCAATTAGCATCATGGGACCTCATCTCTATTGTGACTTCTAGGTGCTATTCTAATATTAATTCACCTGCCCCTTCATGGCAGCAGCTTCCCCAGGCTGATCCCTGTAGACAGGCATTGTTCTCTGCATAAAGGGTTGAGTTCTGACTTTCCGAGAGTGGGGGGGGGAGGGGAAGGTGCCTCCGCCAAAGTGCAAACAGCAGAGTAATCTATGGGCATCGGTATGTAAGCCCGGTGTAGCTACCATGCTAATTCATTTTGGTTGAATGAGAAGCATTTATTATATGTCAGGGGGATGTGATGAATGGGAAGTCAGGTTTTCCCCTGTATTATTTCAGTTCCTTGGCCTAGTGCTGATTTATGCAGCAGCATTTCTGGTGCTACTAGGCAAAAAACAAAAGGGAAGTTATTCAACTCTGATTCTTCCTTTTGGTGTATGTGTGTTTGACTTTCAGCTCTCTGTGTGTTGAGCAGCTGTTCGTTCCCAGTCCTGGGTCAAGGGGCCAGATTTTCAAGGGCTCGGCACCCACACGTGGATCCTGATTTGCAAGAGGCCTCATTGCATTGAATCGTTCGGCTTGGAGCTCTTCTGAAAGTGGCGCAATAGCAGCTGCTGGGTGCTGAGCATGTCTGAAAATTATTTAGGTACCTGAATGGGAACTGAGCTCTTTGGAAAAGACTGTGTGCGCTCAGTCCTTGGAAATTTGACTACGTGCTCTTTGGAAGATCTGGCCGTGATCATCTAAGATGGTGCCATGATGTGGGTGGGACAGTTGGGGACAATGGGTTGAGGCTACGTTAGATTGCTTTTAATCTTGTTAAAACAGTTGGGTATTTTAGTGAAGTAGAAAGCCTGAAGCCTAACAGTAAAGAGAAGCCAGGCCCGGCTGGGAAATGACAAGTAACTCTTTACATTGGTGTTCAAGGGCTACGCAGCACACGATAGATGGATACCTCTGTATTTTATGTCATGCATATAGGGCCAAACTCTCAGCTGTGTAAACTGGTATAGTTGCAGTGGTTTCCTGAATCGACATCAATCGAGGATCTGGTCCTATACAAGCAACCTATTGAAAGGTATCTCTTGTGTCTTGCCATCCACACAGCGGTACCCGTGGAGGATCTGGCCCTATATGTCCCTTCTCCTTTGGGACTTCTGCCACATAGCATGGACAGCACAGAGCGCCATGCTCCCGGCTACCTCACTTGCAAATGAATGCACATAGGAGCTTGTGGAAGGAAGTTTTCTGCTGCTAGAAGGTTGGTCTAAAGTGGCTCATAAACCTGCTGGCTCCTTATTGAGGCTGTTGGGCAGTCAGAACATAGCGAATTATGATGGCACAATGGTGCTCTGTAGCTGATATCTCACATGATTGATTTATCTAAAGGAGCAGGTTAGCAGAGATTTCTAGCAGAGGTAACAAAGACTGGAGTGCATTTCTCTCCCGCATCTGCCCATGTTCTTAGCTTGCAAGGGAAGAAAGGAATAAGGAAGCCCGGAGGAGATCTCAGGATGCTGGCAAATGAAGCGATGGCATATTGGGGAACTGCCATCTTCCAAAGAACGTGGGACTTCTTTTGCTGAGCGGCACATTTTTCACTGTGAACAAACTATGCCTTCATTGAGAAATGAAATGTTTCATTACACACAACAGTTCCCAGCCTCAGAATGGTAACAGGGAGGGAGACTGGGATGAGAGACTGTAAAAAACTCGTTTCCATCTGGCTCGCACAATGGAAACAGAAGTAAAGTCCTCCTAGTTGGCACTGGTTTCTTTCCTCACATCTGTCCTGAGTTAATGTGCTGTGTTGATGCACATCAGTAAGCAGCTGTAAAACGCCATCTCAGAGGCTACTGCATTTCAGTGAATGCCTCAATTGGTTCCACAATCTAAATTTAGCTTGTAAAGTGGGATGGCTGGGTGTGCGGGTAGGATGTACTATAGCTTGTGATTGGGGGCGGAGCAGGATGGTTGGGTGTGCGGGTGGGATGTACTATAGCTTGTGATTG
>ML685990.1:193509-271013 GCA_007922175.1 Pelusios castaneus
GCAGGATGGTTGGGTGTGCGGGTGGGATGTACTATAGCTTGTGATTGGGGGCAGAGCGGGATGGTTGGGTGTACAGTGGGATATACTGAAACTTGTGATTGGGGGCGGAGCGGGATGGCTGGGTGTACAGTGGGATATATTAGAACTTGTGACTGGGGCCGGAGCGGGATGGCTGGGTGTACGGTGGAACGTACTATAAGTTGTAACTGGGGGCGGAGCGGGATGGCTGGGTGTACGGTGGGATATACTACAAGTTGTAACTGGGGGTGGAGCAGGATGGTTGGGTGTACGGTGGGATGTGGTGTAACTTGTGAATGGGGCCGGAGCAGGAGCCTATACTGAGCTACAAAACCCAATTATATTTTTGGCGTTGACAACATGCCCTGGAAGTGAGTTTCAGAGATTTGTGGACAGGTTTCTCAAGTTTTCTGTGCCTACCGTGAAGAAGTACTACATCACGTTCGTTTTTAAACTCGCTGCCTCTTAATTTCGTTGTGTGCCACCCCTCCGCACCAATTCTTACGTTACATGAAGGGGTAAATAACATTGCCCTGTTCGCTCTCTCCACACCCTTAATGATTTTATAGACATTGTATCTCTTCCTTTTTTTCCTGTCGTGGTTTCCCTGAGATGCTCAGCCTTTCGTGCTCCTAACCTGGAGCAAATGAGCTCACCTGATGTCTGGCAGCTGATTCAGCAGAGCAGCTCTGCAACTCTATAGAATGTCTTCTGTAGAGCACCCAGTCCCAGAGTTTACTACCTTAGGTGGCTTTTGCAGAAGAGGACACTTAGCATTTTTTTTCGTGTCTTCTGCTGGAGGACCAAAAGGACTGCCACAGACTAACTGAGAAAGTTTCCCAGCACCTGTGTCAGGCAGGCGAGGCCTATTTTAAAGAAGAGGGACAGCGCCAGTTAGTTGAAACTTACTGCTCTGACAGTGGAGATCCAAGCTAGCCTGGCTGACATCTTTTGGTGGCCTGGGCTGGTTTTATGGAGCTAGGTGGGGAAGAGCCTGCAGCTTGGCTGCTTCTGCGTGTTTTGCTCTGTGGTTGGGGTTTGTTCAAAGCTGAAACTCAGGGCAGGAGACTGTGTGACTCGCAGGCTCCCACGTTGATACATTTTCTCTCAGCTCCAGCTAAAGCGCCAATTGAGTTGTCTGAAAATAGAGACGAGGGAAATCACAGCCCTGCTCAATAAAAACTCCAGCTAGGTCAGTAGGAGCCAAATGCATTTCTGTTTTCAGTGGAGTGACACCATGGATGGACCTGACCCCAGGAGTTTCCCATAAACCATTGGGCCAGTTCCTCTGGCACCCATCTGAAGCAGCCCAGAGGATTATGGGAAGGACGGGTTGTGGCTGATTAACCTTGCTTTGCAGCCTGACACAAGGCAGTTAGTAGTCTTATAATGCTGCATTTCCAGAGGCTTTAATGCAACTATTTTAAATAGACAAGAGAGCAGCGCTAAGTGCATGCAAGTGAAGGAGGACTACATTATGAGTCAGGATGTTACTGGATTTGCCAAAAAGCTGGGGATTCTTACTGCCATATTTCTGGACCCCTAAGGTAAAAAAATCATCTGTCTCTATAAGGAAAAAGCTCTTATGAACATCAGCTGAGTGTGTGTTTGAGTTTGATTATCGCCCTCAAACAGAGAAGACTCTGTGTTGTTTATTACACCACGCTCTCCTTACGGCATGGGACTCCGAGGGTGTTATAGCTAGCTCTGGAAGTGTCCGAGATGGGGGAGGCTGGGAGATGGAATTACCTTCCGTCTTAAAACAGGCATAGTGAAATCCTGGCATTGGGTTTCCCCTTAACACACACCTACACACCTGTCAGTGCCCACTGCAAGACAGCTGTTTATGTGTTGCTGCATGGGCGGCGTACAAGGAACCCCTCCCTGAGCTAAGGCGCATCCATGCTGAGGGCAATAATAATTTGACTGGGTACACTCAGAAGTGCAAAGAGAGCTACGCAGAGGGCACATCTCAGGATGGGATGGGTGCATAGCCTTAACCTGACCCCTCGTAGATAGCTCTGCCCTGACAGATTTGAATAGTGTTCAGCTGCATCTTTAATATGGGGATAGACTGAGGAATCTCATAGGTTGGGGACCTCAGGCAATGTTTGATCTCAAGCTTGCAGAGGTGAAAGACAAATGTACAGCCTCACTTCACCGCCTCCCTGCTCAGGCTTGTCTCTTGTATAAGTTACGACGCATTGTGTCACATTTTTATTACTAATCCCCTTTCCCTGGATCTGGACTGGCACGATTCCCAGACTGCAGAGCAGAAAGGCTTTTGTTCGGAGACCTTACGCAGGCGGAGTGAATTCCTCGTGAGTGTTAGCGTTGGTTTGCGGGTTTAACGCTGAGCTCCTAAACAAATCAAATGTGGGTTTGTGTTTAATAGTTTCCCTGTTTCTTTATCAATGGGACTGATACAAATCTGAGGGAAAATATAAGTTGCTCCAATCATTCGCATATAATCACCTCCAATATAGACAGGAACTGTGTTTGAATTATAGAGCAATTAGTCTGTCGTGTTGATCAGTTCATGTCTCAAGAGATGGCAAACTGATTTGCTTTCCTGACTTTCTGCATCCCAGTGGCTCTCTGGACCTGGAGAGAGAGTTCTAATCCAGCCCAGAGAGAAAACTCACGGGAGTAGAGCCATCCATTCTTTGCACGGCCTATTCACCATGGCTGGCCAGCTTGCTCTGCACGGTGCCTTTTGTGGAGGCATCACTTCGCCAGAAGGCGAGGCCTCCTCAGATCTGAAGGACAAGGTACTTTGCACAGGTAAACGATGTGCACAGGGTACAAGGGAGCGGAGATTCAGGCCTCTAGTTGTGCAGGATATCGGACTAGAACAAGGGTCTGCAACCTGCACCTCCAAAGCCACACGCTGCTCTTCGGCTGCCTCTATGGCTCTGGGCTCTCCCCCACCAGGGGATCCTGTGGGTGGCCCGCGCAAGGCTCTAAGCTCCCCCTGTTCCTGGGGGGAGAGAGGGAAGGGCTGCTCCTGGTTCCAGGCTTCCCCAACCTCCACCGCCAGGGAACCCTGCAGCAAGCATCCTGGCCCAGCCCCCCAGCCAGCCCATTGCGGCTCTCAACACACTTGGCTATTGAAGGAATTTTTAAAAATGGCTTTTCTTATCTTTTGGGTTACTGACCCCTGGACTTAGATGGTCATGATGGCCCCTTCTGATCTTAGTCTGAGTTCCAAGATCCCACACCCCATCACAGCAAGGAGAACCTGCGGGCCGAGCACAGGACTGAGTCTGAGGTCTAATGAGATCACATTTTCTTAGGAGGTTTCGACTCGTGTTCCCACTGACACTGAAATACCATGAGACAATAGTGCTGTTATTTGGGGTGTGGTAGCACCTAGAGGCCCCGACGAAGATCAGTGCTGCATTGTGCTTAGGTGCTGTAGAAAAATGAGGCCAGAGATAGTCCCTGGCCCTGAGGGCCGCACTTACAAAGGTATTTAGATTCCTGAGGCTGCAGATCGGTGCCTAGTGGGATTTACAAGAGCTCCTAACTTACTTAGGCTCCAAACTACCACTGGAAATCTGGCCCTAAGGGTATGTCTGCATGGCAACATCACATCAGTGTAGATGTTCTGGTTCATGCCGGAGCCTGGGCTCTGGGGCCCTGAGTGGGGGGAGGAGGAGGAGAAAGATGAAGACACAGACCCTCAAAGGTGTTTAGGCTTTGAAGATCTGGGCCTACGTGACTCATACAGGGAATCAGTGGCCGAACCAGGATCGGGCCAAGCTCTCCTAAGTTTCATTGCCTTAACCAGAAGGCAACCCTGCAGTCTTCCCAGTGGACTGGTATTGACTAGCCAAGGGCCCCAGGAGAACAGACAATTTCTGCCAATGCATGTACAACAGAAGAGTTTTCTGCCCCTTTCTGAACCACAGCAAGGTGCAGCAGGAGTTGCGAGCTGGTTTATTTTCTCCAGCCCTTTCTCCCCTGTCCCCCTCGTTCAAACTTTATTGTGAGCTATTTTTCTTTGATTTGCGGTTTTGCCTAGCGCCGGTTTGAGGCAGCGTGTGGCTGCTCTGCATGGCGTCATCCCTACCGAGAGCATGATAAACTAAGACGGTGCTCTATGAATGTACAATTTAAGCCAT
Source organism: Pelusios castaneus (assembly GCA_007922175.1). Classification (NCBI taxonomy): domain Eukaryota; kingdom Metazoa; phylum Chordata; order Testudines; family Pelomedusidae; genus Pelusios; species Pelusios castaneus. The sequence continues at coordinate 197,655 of ML685990.1, forward strand.
GCAGGAAGCCGGTCCAGCATCTTGCTCACCAATTAAATGAGTCAATATTGTGCGCAGCATAATGTTTGCTTTGTCTTTATTACTAAATCTCTTCCACAACATTTACAAAAGTGGCTTTCACTTTCCCCTTAGGAGGAAGGCAACTGCTTCAGTCTCCCTGGCTGGGCATCTGAGCTCTAACTAATCCAAGACATAGCTATGCCTCCTAGAGTAATCACAGTCCAAAGGCCAAACCGATCTCCACTCAGCTCCTTTCTCTCAGCCAATAGGCATCAATTCAGCCCCACCCTTGGGTGATCTCCTTGGGCTCAGTACTAGGAGAAATCAGACCTTCCCTCTTCTGTAAGAACCAGTCTTGGGGAACTAGTTGGGAAAATGGGAAACGGGTTTGATCCCAATTACTTCCCCCCCAAACCTGCCTCCTTGGGCATGCTGCACCCCCTGGATTTCCAAGCTCCAACTAGCTCTGGAGCCAACCTGCCCTAGGCCATTTTAGGATGGCTTTCAGCTGTCTTTTTCTTGGGCCTTTGCCCAGCTCCTTGGACTGGCAAGGTTAATTCCTACCGGTTCACTACTTACTCCCTATGCCTCTCCATAGATGATCGATGGAGTCTAAGATTCCAGGGGACCATTGTGATTCTTGGTGGTTGCTTGACTTCCAGTGTAACACTGGCCAGAGAACGTCCCCATAACTCCTCCTGTTTGCGCTGCAGCAGATCCTTTAGAAAAACACCCAGTCTTGATTTTAAAACGATCCGTCATGGGGAAGCCCACCCCCCCTTGTCACTGTCTCTCATAAGACCTGCTCCATCTCCCGGTACCACACATGCTGCCTTGAACTGAAAGCACTTGTTGACTATAAGCATGTATTCTTATCTCCCCTTCTCCTCCTCCGCCTCCCTTTTCTGGGCTTTACCAAGAGATATTTATTAGGTGTCAGTGTGATAAATGAAAAGTCATATTTTGCTGCGAATTAGTCCAGCCCTGAAGTACAGTCCAAATCTATAGCCTCAGAGAGATATTAACTGCTTACCACTGAGAGCTATAAAAACCTCATCATTTTCCCTGGTCCCTGCTCTGTCAGGGAGGAGGAAAATGAGCTGGGATGTTCAGTCAAGATGTTCGGGAAGCAGCTCCGAGACGCCTCCTTCATCTCTGATTGGACTTCCACAATGCTTTTGGCTTGAAATGATTTCATTGGGGCAACTCAGGTCTGTTCATGGAGGGGCTGGGGATTGCAGATGTTGGTTGGGGTTGGTCGCCATCTCATTCCTGTTCTTTACGGCTGTGCCTTTCCTAGCCTCTCTGAACCCTTACCCTGGGCATATTTCTCTCTGCTCTCTGGCATTTATTTATTTAATTAAGGAATGAATTTGCATCATGAATGATTATACCATTTCCCCAGTGTGCTTTCTTAATGTTTTTTGATCAGAGACGTGGAGAGTGAAAATATCACAGGCTAATTTACATTTCTAAGGCCTGGACTGCAGCAAAATGTACCCAACACTCAATCTCGTCTACTTCTGTCCCCATCGCCTACCCTTCAGAAAGCGACTTGAAAGAAATCCCAGATCTTAGATCTGTATTTGCGTTTGCGTGCCATTCTCTGCTCCTGGCAGCTGAGACTTGAATCAACAGCAAGGGCAGTGGGCGTCCAGACATCAAAGACGTAGTGCCAGCTCTGTCGGCACTTGGTGTTGCTTCAAACGCTGACTGGGAGCTGGGCGTCTGATCGTGCTGGAGAAGCTGGGACTTGGAGCATTTGCTCCGAGTTTTATGGTATATAAACAATTGCAGCTCCTCATGTTCATTAACCTCATTAAAGCCACTAACTGGTTAAGAGCTGTCACTCACTCTGTTCCTAGTTAGAGAAATACTTTAATTGCCTCTACCTTTCTTGAGCCCACAAGTGGCCAACCTGTGATTTAGTGATGAGTTTCCATTTGTCCATCAGGGCAATGGTGGCTTGATTTGGGTGGTCTGAATGGCTCAAAGCGTTGTTAACTAGATTCAGAGCCATGCACTTCTAAGCTGGTCTCAGTCCAGTTCCCAGTAGATAGAAACTCACAAGTCAAAACTAGCATTGCACTGTATGCTAACTGGGCTGCTTCTTGCTACTTTCATCAGCGAGATCACGGACTGACTGGAGCATGCAGACTGCAGAGCCTATCTCTCTAAGACCATCCCACCACTGCAGCGGTGAGACATGTCAGTGGATCAGTGTGAGGGAAGCAGGCACTAGCTATGTTCATGAATGTGCTGACATCTTCTGTATGGGCTTTGGCTGCAATAACTCAGATAATTGCCAGTTGATAGCCCGGCAAAACTAACTTAGATCAAAAAATCAAAGCTGAGATTTTCAGAGTCTAGGGGACTTAGATGCCCGGTTCCCATTAACTTTGATGTGAACTGAATATCTGGTTATCTTAGACAACTTTGTAACTTTTGGCAACATCATACAAGGTTTGATCTGCTACCCTGATTGGGTGACACTCACCTCTGGGTACATGCAATACAACCATCCCTCAGAACAAGGGGTGGACAAAATTGACTCACAGCTAGGCGCCAGCAATTTTACTTTTGATCACTAGAGGGTGCTCCTCCATTACATTTCTGCAGAAAAGCTAGGCAACAGGCTGCTAAAACTGGTCACCATGTTGACCAAAAACATATTTGTCGAGACCTGCCTTAGAACGACCAGTTTGCAGAAATCAGGGGCAAAGACCTGGTAAGCCACCTGTTTTATCCTAATACCAATGAAGGACTCTTCCCTGCTACGACATTCTCTACTTCATCGGTTTAGTGCCTGGGTTCTCAACTTACAGGGTGTGGCCATCATGCTCTTCTCATATTTGGGGGGGAAGGCCTAAGAAGATGGGAAGAAAGCCCTAGTATGGAAAAGTCTGAGAACCACTGGGATGGTTTTTTGGCTGGTGAGACACATCATAGTCCTGATAGATCCTGACAGTTATGTCTCTAAACCAAAAACATTTGCAGTGATAAAGATCCATGTGGTGCCTGGAGAGCTATTTGAGGCAGGGGACAGGACTTGATGGCCTCTCATGGTCCCTTCCAGTTTCTGTGATTCTATCAGTTTAGTCCAGGTTATCCTCAGTGCAACAAGTAGGCGGATGCCTTCAAGCGCTCTGAAACCACAGCAGCAGCAGGCAGGAGCTGGGAAGATTCATGGCTTGCAGCTCGCTGGGCTTCTGGGGTTCTTGACAGGTTGCTGCCTCCATTAAATGAAAGTCCACTTCTAATTATATCCCATAATTATAGCCTTCAACCAGTGTGAGTTGTGACGAGAGCGGGTCACGGCTATCAAGATCACTCTGAAACTGACTGTGCGGCAGATATCAGTAAACATCCTCACCAGGCTACGGAGCCTGACAGAAATGTAAGGGACTAATGCAATAAGGCAAGGTACGCAGCTGGATTGATAGACGCACTGGGGTGGCCTCTGGCCCTCAAAGATATTACGTGACAAGTCAGTGAAAGCTGCAAACGCCTGGACAAGCCATGTATTCAGTGTGACAGTTTTAGACAGAGGTTAAGAATCCTATCAGCATCAGTGCTGACATTCCTGTGGGATTCTGTGTTAACTCTCTGAGTCCTGGGCTCCCACCCACACTGCTAAAGATGGACCCACCATCTTGAGCAAATTGCCAGGACTAACAGCCTGCCTTATAGACTTGCATGAGTTTTGTTTCCCTGGATACTTGGTGACTATCTCTTGTAAGGCTTCTCGGATCTAGCACCCAGGCCTGCAGAGCTACCAGCTATTTAACAGCTCCTTAGTGCCACCCAAGAACAGCCATAACCAACCTGTGCTCCAATTCCTAAGACCCACTGTGGACACCAAGCATAGGAAGTTTCACCTTTTGGGTTTGACAGGCAGCAGCCTCATGGCCCTGATTGGCTCCCTGCATTGTGTCCAGGCAACAGTGTGGATCTTCTGTAGCTTCTGACTGTTCCTGTTTCATGCTCTTGAACTCTTGGCTTTTTTTGGACATCCCCTCCTGACTCGGGTCCTGAAACCTGCCTTGGATTCCAGCCCTTGATATCAATCCTGATGGACCTGATTACAAACTCTTCGGCCATTCCTAGCCTTGGGTTTGCCCTTGCATTGGGTTCTTGGCCACGACTGCCTTTATTCTGGATCCTGGCAGCTCTCCGAGTTGAGCAACCACAGGAAAATTCTAGCGTTTTCCAGTGGACAGATTTGACATCTATGTCACCAATGGCTGGAAGTCATGTACCCCCTGCTTACACTCAGAGCCATGGATTCTCATTTACACTCAGGTCCCTTTACAATGCTTTCTTTAGATTAAAGGAGTTTTGGAGCAGGTGCGGCTAACAACTAGAGATCTATGCACTCTAAGATCCTGTTACTTGGCCTGAGTGGTGTAAAGGGGCCCAAGTGTAAATGACTATTATGCAGAAGGCCCCATTGTGACCATCTACTCGATCCTCCTGCATAACATGGGTTATAGAAGCTCACCCAGAGATTCCTGCAACCAACCCAATAACCCGTGGGTCAGTTAGTGTATTCTTTAGAAAGATGTCTTAATTGGATTTAAAAATCTCAAGGGATGGAAAATCCTCTGGCACTCAGAGCCAGGGCTTAATTGTCCTCATTGTTAAAGACTGTAATCTTATTTCCAGTTTGACTATTTCAATTTTAGCTTCCAGCCAATGCGTCCCCACTGCTTGAAATAAACTGGGAGTTTGGACATTGGACATAAATAGTGGTTGTCTTCTAGTTTGTAGATCTCCTGGAAACTTCAAAATGAAGCTAACAGCAGCAGAGCAAACCTGTACAGCTGGAGATAAAACTTTGGGAAGAACTAGAAATTGAACTCTGGTCTCCATCCAGTAGCTCAGCCACATGGCCATCTTTCCTTTCTTGTATTTCCTTTGATGTTTACCCAGCTGGATGTGCTGTTATTCCTAGAGAAAGCACCACTATTCATCCATCCTTACTTGTACTCTTCAGGATTTTAGTAGATCTATGTTCTGCCTGGATGGTATAATCCATTGTTCGTCTCTACAGCCTAGTGTTGGAATGTGAGTGCGGATCACTTTTTGGATGAGTAGTAGACTATAAAAAGGATCATCCCATTTCAGTGATCCTGAGGATATTGCTGCTTGTTTTTCAAGCCTTGTCTATTTGTGTATCGTTAACAAGTCACAGATTGATTGCAAACCCAAAAGAAAATAAGGTGTTTCCATGTATCTCACACAGAATGGCTAGAAACTTCGTAATCAGTGGGTGATACTTAGTCAGAACTGCTTCTCATCTCTGGATCATCAGAAGGTAAAATCAAAGCTCCATGTTCGTACGATGGTGCATATTATGTAGAGGCTCAGACTATGGGATCTCCTGACCTCTTCCAGCCTGAAAACTTAAGGAGTTGTGAAATGCACCATGCTACCTTCCTGGAGATCGTGTGAAGTTGTGAGGGCTGCTGTAGAGACATCTAGCACTGGAAGGGTTTCTCTGAGCTGCTCCTATTGATCATGGTTGAGTAGGACACATGTTCAGACAACTGAACTTTGAAGGCTTGACAAGAGAAGGGAAGATCTAACCTTTTCCAGTCCATAGTGATTTCCCTCCATTGCTCAGGCACCTGAAGGGAAAGCATTTCTTTCTGTGTCACACATTTTACTGAGTTTTGGAAAGATCCGCACAAAAACCCAATACTGCTTAGATCTTTCTACCAGTAAAGGTGGGATTTACCAAGAATGTCTTTATTGATTTACAGGGTTCACCTTTCTGAACATCCACGCTATTTCTATTTTGACAAAACAAAGCAATATTAAACCTCAGGCCAATAAATCAAGGACTGACTTGGAGAAAGCACCCTTCCTTCACCAGGGCATAAGGTTGCACAGAATGCATACTCCTGTCGTTATCATTTATAAACAGGACTGCTTCAACTACTCTGTTTGACAGGTTTGGCTGCGTTAGGCATGATATACTGCGTGTTATAAAAGGGCAGTCTGATGGACTGTGCATTTGTCCTTCGAACATAAAGTCAATTTTTGCATGGTTGGTGCTTCCAAGATGATCCAGTAGGATTACTTCGGGACAATCAATATTCTCTCCTATCAGGTGGCTAGACAATATGCTGCTCATAAAAACAACCTGGTTAAGTCTTTGTTACCATCCATAGCAGAAAAGACAGACAATTGAAAATGGACCCAAATCATTCAAACCGAATATTCCTTTTAATCATTGAATCAGGATTTTGGCATTGTGCCTTTGTTTCAATGCAATATTCTGCCATGCTGGATCCAGTGAAACTCACCATTGATTTTACGACATTGTTTGTTGCTGTTGATACAGGTTACTGTATGTTTACATTCTGTAATCACTGAACAATAGCTCAGCACCCACAGGTGGTGACAGATTCGGCGGAGTGGTATGGAAACAGTATGCAATGTTTGAAGATGCAGGAAAAGAAGCACTTTCATCTCTTCGTTTTTCAACTTGCTTCCTATTAACTTCATCGGGTGAGCCATAGTTCTGGTGTGATGTAAAGGGGTAAATAACAGTAGCCTATTCTCTTTCCCCATCATTCATCGTTTTATAACTCTGTCATATCCCTCCTCCCCCATTAGCGGTCTCTTTTCTAAACTGAACAGCCCAAGTATTTTTAATCTCCCGCAGTATGGAAGATGTTCAATACTCCTAATAATTTTTGTTGCCCTCCTTTGCACCTTTTCCAACTCTAATATCTTTTCAGAGCTGAAGGGACCAGAACTGCACACAGTATTCAAGGCACGGGCGTATCAGGGATTTATATAGCGGCATTATGGTATTTTCTGTTTTATTAGCTATTCCTTTCCTAACAGTTCTAAACATTCCGTTGGGTTTTTTTGACTGCCGCTGCACATGGAGTGGATGTTTTACACAGATCTCTCCACACTGATTCCAATATCTTTCTTGAATGGTAACAGCTAGTTTAGATCCTATCATTTTGTATGTATAGCTGGGATTATTCTTTTCCAGTGTGCATTACTTTGTACTTATCAACACTGAATTTCATCGGCTATTTTGCTACCCAGTCACCCAGTTTTGTGAGATCCCTTTGTAGCTCTTCACAGTCGCTCTGGGCCCAAGTATCTTGAGTAATTTTCTATCATCTGCAGATTTTGCTACCTCACTGTTCACTCCTTTCCCGAAGTCATTTATGAATATCCTTTTGGTGCGTATGAGATCTCCCCTATTATAACCTAGGAAGCAGTTATAAGTAGAGCCCTGCACGGATACAAAATTTGTATCGCATGCAGAAGTGATCCATGGATAGGGTTATCCGCAGATTTGCAGGGCTTTAGTTATTTGGGTTTGCAAGGTCGGGAGGTTTATCTGGAATATTCAGTTTCCCAAGAATGGAATGACGACCCTTATTGTGAATAGATGGCGTGCAGTGCTATTAAGCGTTTTACTGTTGGTACTAAGAAGCTCTTCTTCATGCTGCAATCATTTCAACCATTCCTTCTATCCCTAGTTAAAATCCAAAGATTAAGATAATTAAGTGCTCCTCCCCACAATATATATTTTTTTAATTGGCTAAAATTTGTACATATCAGTGCACGGTGCTTCCCAGCCATTCATCTGAAGGTGAACTTTTGTTCTGGGTTGCATATTAAATTGCACACTAACATAAATTTGCCTAGTTCCCTTTCCCAGAACCTCATTGATTCATTCATTTTCTACACACACAGCCAAATCCGCTCACCTTGTAAATTGTCTGTGAGCTGCCATTGGTCTGCGAAGTCATGATCAGTGACTGCAGCGAGAAGACCTGAGGGCTCAGTAAAGACAGACTTGGAACCAGTTAATTCTCAGTAGCCAAAGTGTGGGAATAAGACTGGTATTGACTGCCAGTGCTCTTTATCCAGTATGTGGTATTATTTAGGTCAGGAAGAATGTACAACTTGGGTGAGAAGGTTTGCTGGTTGTCTCTAGCACTCCAGGGCTGCTGTCTCAACAATCGCACTCCTTGGAGCGTCTGATTCTACTTAGAAAATGGCATCATTGTCTTTCCACCTCAGAAAAGTCATTCTTTTCTAGGCTCACTCAAATACAGACACACAGTCTCTCACCCTGGCAACCTCTCAAAGGAAACGGGTTGGTTAGGATTAGAGCTGGTTAGAAAATATGTGGTGGTTTTTCAGCCGAAATTTTCACCCAAAAATCAAAAACCAAAAAATTTCAGCTACCATCCAAACGTTTCAATTTGGACATGCTGCCATGGTGCCTCAGGGGAGCGGTAGTTCAGCTGCCTCATGCTTCCATACTCATCTTTGGAACAGGCTGCTTGGCTGGACTACATCTCCCAGAATGCACCATGGTGTCCCAGTAGTTCATGGCCAGAACTAATTCACAGATCACACATTGCTTATCTAAATTTCCCATCTGAAAATGAGGCTAGAAATATAAATGGATCAGATTTCCATTGACTCTAGGTACTGACTGGGTAAGAAACTTTTTTATAGTTGGAGATTAGCCGTCTAATGGGATTGGAAACAAGAAATAGTGCTTCATTCTCAGATACCAGTTCAAATCCAACTCAGGTCCACAGTACCTGGAAGTCATCAACAGCTGATGACTGTTCTGTGGTCTCAGTTTTTATTTTCTTCAGTTTATTCATAAAAATATTAGAGTAGGTCCAGAAACTAATCCCTGTGAGACCCCCACTAGAAACACACCCATTCAGTGACAATTCCCCCTTTACCATTGTATTTTTGACCTATCAGTTAGCCAGCGTTTAATCCATTTAATGTGTGCCATGTTAATTTTATATCTTTCTAGTTTTTAATCAAAATGTCATGCAGTACCAAGACAAATGCCTTACAGAAGTCTAAGTATATTACATCAATAATGTTAGCGTTATCAACCAAACTTGTAATCTCATCAACAAATATATCAGGTTAGTTTGACAGGATTTATTTTCCATAAACTCATGTTGATTGACATTAATTATATTATCCTCTACTTCTTCACTAATCGTGTCCCATATCAGCCACTCCATTATCTTCCCCGAGACAGATGTCAGGCTGACAGGACCATAATTACCCATGTCATCCCATTTGGCCTTTTTTAAATGTTGGCACAATGTTAGCATTCTCCCAGTCTTCTTCAGTGTTCCAGAACTTATTGGAAATCAGTGTTAATGATCCAGTGAGCTCCTTAGACAGCTGCTTTTTTAAAATTCTTGTATGTAAATGATCTGAAATTGGCCCTTTTAAAACACCATTTGTATGATACATCTCTGGTCTGCACTTTATTGGAGTTGCACATTGTAAATATGATCAGATCATAATATTCTGTATCTAAGTTCCTATTGATTTTTAGTTCTGTGATCAGTTTCTCTTGATCTATGTAGACGAGGTCTAGTATAGAATTCACACACGTTGGCTGCAACATCTTTTGATGCCAAGTCCCAAAAGGGGAGCCGTGTTAGTCTAGTCAAGCAAAACAAACAAGGAGTCTCGTGGCACCTTTAAAGACTAACAAATTTATTTTCCACTTGAACTTCGTGGGAGAAAATCCCACTTCATCAGATGCTTAAAGATGGGGAACTTACAGAATGGGAGCAAAATAAATGCAGGGAAGTGTAAGTCATGAGATCTGGTCAGACTGTTACAGTAAATCAAAGCAGTTGTTAGGATTCAAACAGTGGAGTACAGCAATTAGCAGGGAGGTGGGTGAGGGACAAGGTAAGCAAAATTACCTGTTATAATGGGAAAAGAACCCATAATCTTTATCCAGTCATGAGTTCACAGAATCAAATTTGTATATGAATTCCAATTCTGCAGTTTCTCTTTGAGGCTTTGATTTCTTATCCATTTGTTTGAGCACAGCTCTTAAGAAGTCATCAATAGAGTGAGCAGGGAGACTGAAATGTTCTCCTTTTGAGTTACCCAATTGTCCTGTATAATATTTAGGAATTCTGAGGATGAGAAGCTTAGATTTGCTAGGGGAGAAATCTTATATCTAGATCTGTCCATTTCATTGCTCAGTTGAGACTCTTAATAAAGCTGGAGATTATTACCAGACATTATGTAAATACTTCCTGTGACGAACTCCCCAGAGACCCTCAACTCATCAGAAGGGGACCAGTGAGTATTAGAATGACTGAAATTTGGTCATTATCAGGCTGGATAAGATTGGTCCCAGTAACCTAGAAATGATGGGTGTGCTCTGGCCCATCATCAAAACTTCCTAAACCATCTATTCTTCCCCATCTCTGCCTCTCACTTACACTTCCTCCTGGGGTCCTGAGGCGATGTCGTCCGCTGTCCTAGATGCACAGACAAGCCAATCCTAGCCCCCAGTCTCAAAATTGCCCAATTTTGGTTTTTTAGGTGCCATCTTTCATTCTAATCTTTTTTCATTTGCTTTTGCATTTTCATGCATAAATATCACTGTTATCTCTCCTCTCTCTTTCATGCTGTTGGTTGTTCTTCTTTTTAGTTTTCTCCTCCGTTCCCTGTCCGTTTGCCGCCTCCTCCCCACTGTCTTTTATACATACCCTGCCGGGCTCTTTTATCACTGCTTTCCAGTTTGGTGGCTTAACTTTATTAGTTTCTTTTGTATGTGTCTAATTGACATGCAGTCTCAATCTATTTCATTTCAGCAGAACTGGCCTTTATTCCTGCCCAGGTAAAGATTTTCTTCCACAGCCATATTCACGACACCACTGAAACACCCAGACAGGTTTCTCTTCTGTTTTCTTTGGTGGTGAGAGAGTTCCTAGGACAGTGGCAGGAATCCTGAAGCCAGAGAATAGATCTGACTTTTCAGTCACAAATAATGACGAATGAGTGAGCGTTGATTTTTTTGTTGAATTTCTAGTTCATCTTTTCAGTCATTTGAAAACATTGCTGCAATCAAAACAAAGCAATGAATATAGGAGGACAAATCAGATTAGACTGGTGACCCATCTACTCCAGTGTCCTATCCCCTACAGGGGTAAGCACAAGATAGTTCAGAAAAGGGTGTGGAAACCTTCCACAGTAGATGGTTATGGAATATCGTGTCCTTAGGGTCTTTGTTTTTAGACCCCCATCAGGTAGAGGTAGATTCATGTCCTGGACTATTAGAGGTTATATCCCTTCCAACCTTTTTTTAAAAAAAATCCTTGCTATTACTCTTGCTATTTTGTAGTGTCTGTACAAAAATCCAGTCCTAATTTCCAAGTTTTTGGTCTGTCGCATCTTGTAGCAAGGAGTTCCAGGGGTTAACATGGTATTACTCAGTTGACTTGAATGGAGATAACCTAAGCATGAATTTAGTGCAATGATTCTATATTTCCATGGCAACATTCCAAAGACTGAAATGTCTCAAAATAATGCATTTTCAAATGGTTTTCCTGACATGGTCTTCCCCAGCCTGGAGGATTTCTATGCTGAGAATGTGGGGCCTATGCCCCCAACATCCAACTCATGCTACCCCTGATAAATAGCAATCATCTTCTCTTCTTTCCTTGCTTTCTCATCAAGTGGAGCAGAAATGGCAATGGATAACCTTTTTATAAGATGTTCTCATTGTCATTTTAATGGGCTAATTTCTTCTTCTGGGTTTCCGTGATTCAAGTTTAATGAAACATGCCTTACAACATTAAAAAAGTCAATAATAAAGTGAAAAGCACCATTAAGCCTCCAAACAGGGTAATAGTGGACATATTTCCAATATGGTGGAGGTTGATGATGGCGCCCGGAGCTCTCAACCACCAAATCCAGGGTTTAAATCAAGCCCGGAGTCTGTAGCAAAGAGTCATCCATAAACTTTACCTTTGGAGAAGTCACACACCCAGCTGGGTCTCTTTTTCGCTTCCCACAATCTGCCTGCCTTGTTTATTTCAACAGTAAGCTACTTCAGCCAGGCACACTCTCACCATGTTTACGTACAGCACCTAGCACAATGGGGGCTCTTTTGGGGCTGCTAAGTGCTTCCGCAATAGGGGACAGATTCTGCTCAACTTTACACTTTGCAATCTTTCTGACTTCTGTGGTTATCTGAGCTCCCCCCGCACTGGGGCATAAGCCCTTCAGATTCTGGCTATGTTTTAAGCTCAGTTGCACCTCTTGGGCAAGATCCATTTGAAATGAATGGCAAACTCCTACTGATCTCTGGGGTGCAGGACCCCCCAAGTCTGCAAAGCTGGGCCTGGAGATTTCATGATAAAAGACTGTCTTGCTGGAAACTGCATTCTTGTGAGCAACTGGTTCAAACAAGGATGCAGAGCAAACATTGCCCTCTGTTCTCATGCTGAGTGAAACGAGTGCTTCAGTCCTCACAGAAGCCTTGGCTTGAGTTTGGGGCAGACTTTTATTGGGAGAAGACCTGCTCTGATTCGAGCTAGCCCTTCTATCTCCAGCAGTTACTGAAATTTTCTCCCAGTTGGTGGCTCTTTGAGGGTCAATTGAAATGATCTTTGTTGACTCATAGACTTAAGGTCGGAAAGGACCAGTGTGATCATCCACTCTGGCCTCCTGCACAATGCAGGCCACAGAACCTTTACCAATCTGCCCTGGGGGAAAATTCCTTCCCAACCCCAAATACGATGATTAGCTGAGCATGTCGGCAAGACTCGCCAGCCTGATAGGTGGAAAGAAGTCTTTGTAATAACTCAGATCCCGCCCCAGCTAACTTCCCATCACAGGCCATTGGGCACATTTACTGCTCGTCATCAGTTAATTGCCAGTTTCGACTCCCTGCAGCTGGGCCTTAAGCATGAGTTGTGTTAGTCAGAGCCTACTGCTGTGACTACTGACTTTCTGCTGATCAAAATGCCAAGTGGGCCGCGGCCGGGTTAGGGATGAGAGGCTGAGAGACTTAAATTGCACTTGTTTGCTGTGAGCACGCTCATGGCTTTCAGCCGCCCAGGACTCAAGTCACAATCTGGCCCATGCTCCAAAAAGGGAAGGACCCTACCTCAAGTCGCTACCCACGGGCAGGCTACTGCCCCCAGTGTGTCGGTGTAGCGAGACTCTTCTGCATTGAGGGAGGATCCTGGGCTCAGCCCCTCTCCCAGCTCTCCTCCTGTAACAGCTCCATGGTGATCACTCACCTCCCCACGCTCAAACTAGCTGGTGGTTGGCATGTGGGAGTAAGAAGATGCCCAGGTCCTGATCTGGCCGTAAGGTAGATTGGCTTCCATGCTCATTTCGTTTCAATCCAGAGTTCCTTCCATGGGAAGACTCTGCTTGGCTTTGAATCAGGCCCCTGCAGCACAAATCAGTTGCAAAGACACAAGTGACTTTCCCCAGCTGCCACGGATCAGCAGCGCTGTGCATGGCTGGTGCACTTGCCCTGCGGGGGTGGGACTCGCAGTCAGCCAGCCCGGGCTGCTCCCGCACAGTGTCACATTTTCCCACTCCATATTTTTGTGCATTTCTTGCCCAGAAAATGCTAACCTCAGGCCGAGAGCAAAAGCAATTCAGTGCTGAAATTTATTGTAGCGTGGCGGGAGTGAGAGAGATGAATGCTTTGCTTTCATCCTGCGACCCTTCGTCTCTGTGTTTCAAATTAGACATGGTTTGAAATACAGCCTCTAGCCTGTTACCTGTGGGGGGGAAGATCAAAGAAAATCACCTGTTTGCAAGTAAAGGGCCCATGTGTTCCGTGGACTTGGGGAGAGTTATTTATTTATTTTTCCTTCCCTATAGTTGCCAGGATGGTCAGGCCTGGGTAGCACAGAGTTACATTAATGGAACAGCATGATTCAGGGAAGGGATATGTCAGCTCTTGGGTGCACAATTCTTTCTGCCATCTTTTACTTTTAACTATGTTGGGGAGGAAGAGGAGGGACAAAAGCGAGAGAAAGATTCATAGATCCCAAGGCCAGAAGGGACCACTCTGGTCATCTAGTCTGACCTTCAGCACCTCCCAGGCCAGAGGTGTCTCCAAGATAATGCCTAGAGCAGATATTTTAGCGAAACAACCAACTCTGATTTAAAAAGCTCAGCTCTGGAGACTCCGTCACAGCTCTGGGTAAGTTGGCCCAGTGCTCTGCTACTTTCACTGTTAAAAATGTACGCCTTATCTCTAGTCTGAATTTGTTTAACTTCAACTTTAACCAAAACCAAAAGGGAGGAATAAAAGGGACAAGGACAGGAATATTTATTAATATTATAGCAGGCTGTACCAAAATCAGGGCCCTAGTATGCTACACCTGTATATACACTTAGTAACAGTCTGTCCCTGAAAAGCTAATGAGCCTTGGATTTCAGCCAGTTTTTGATCAGGTCCCTGAAGTGTTTTTATTTATGGACCCCAATGCCCTTTACAAAAGAAGTTAAACGCCATTACCCCCATTTTACAGATGGGGAAACTGAGGCACGGAGCTGGCCAATGACTTATTTGACATCACGTAGCAGCAAAGCTAGGAAGAGAACAGGCATTTCGTGATTCCTTCATAAACGGCATCGATGGACCAAGCTGCTTGTTTTTTGCTTGCTCCCATCTGAATCTGGCCCCAGAATGTTTATCCTTCTCATCACTGCCACGGGCAAGGGAAAAAGCCAGGTCAAAGGCCCTGTATGGTCATTCCTCACTGGGGCTGTTCATGTCTCTAGCTGCCAGAGAAATTAGCCAAGAGTCAGGGCAGGCTTGTACTGTTTACTCTGCATCTGACGAGATGGGTTATAGCCCACGAAAGCTTATGCCCGAAGAAATCTGTTAGTCTATAAGGTGCCACAGGACTCTCGTTTTTACTCTGAAGCCTGTACATGGGTGGCACATACCTCTTGCTCCACACTGGGGCCCTGTCCCCATTCGGCCTCCCCCATCACTGGCCTTAGTGGAGTTGCTCCAGCACCAGCAGTGAGCACTGAGAGGTGCAAGCGGTGCGGGGGGCGGGGGGGGGGGGGGGGGGGACCACAGTAGAAGAGGCGAAGCAGGGGCAGGAAGAGGAGCATCACTTTTGCTCCATGGGCGGGCGGGTACCAATGTTCCCTCTAAGGTTTGGCAGCTTCTGTGCAAAATTCTCAAGCCATGTGCAAAACTTTTTCTGAATAAAATTTTTGTGCAAACTCACACGACAGAAATTATAGGCATTAATTGAAGTTAAAGTGATTGTAAATAGAATTAATTAATTGTGTTTAATTAATTGAATTTGAATGAATTTTGAATTGAAATTTAATTTTTAGAAAGGTTTTAATTTAAAATTAATTTTTAAAAAGCCTTTTAAAAAAGAAGGAAGAGAAAGAAAAAAGAAGGAAGGAGGAGAAAAAGAAAAAGGAAGAGAAAGAAAGGAAGGAAGCAAAGAAAGACAGAGCAGGAAAGAAAGAGGGAAGAGGAAGAAGGAAGAGAAACAGGAAGAGAAAGAAGGAAAGAAGAGAAAAAGAAAAAAGAAGGAAGAGAAAGAAAGGTAGGAAGCAAAGAAAGAAAGCAGGAAAGAAGGAAGAGAAAGAAGGAAAGAAGAGAAAAAGAAAAAAAGAAGGAAGAGAAAGAAGGAAGGAAGGAAGAGGAAGTTGAAGAGAAAAAGAAAAAAGAAAGAAAAAAGAGGAAGAGAAAGGAAGAAAAGAGAGAAGGTAGGAAAAGAAAGGCGGAGAGAAGGAAAGAAGGGAAGGTAGGAAGGCAAAGAAGGGAAGGCAGGAAAGAAAAAGGAAGGCAAAGAAGGGAAGGCAGGAAAGAAAAAGGAAGGCAAAGAAGAGAAGGAAGGAAAGAAAGAAAAGGAAGGGAAGAGAAGAGAAAGGAAGGCAAAGAAGAGAAGGAAGGGAAGAGAAAGGAAGGCAAAGAAGAGAAGGAAGGGAAGAGAAAGGAAGGCAAAGAAGAGGAAGGAGGGAAGAAAAAGGAAGGCAAAGAAGAGAAAGAAGGGAAGAGAAAGGAAGGCAAAGAAGAGAAAGAAGGAAAGAAAAAGGAAGGCAAAGAAGAGAAAGAAGGAAAGAAAGAACCCGAGAAAAGAAAGAAGAAAAAAAGAAAGAAGCCGAGGCCGCTGGCGGCAGGGACCCGAACGCGGCCCCGGGAGGGCAGAGCAGATCCCGGCACTGGAGACCGATCCTGGCCCCATGCTGGGAGGCCGAGGCTGTTGGCGGAGTGGAGCCAACCCCGGGCCGGGAAGTCGAGGCAGCCGTCGGGTGGGAGCCCGGGAGCCTTCCCTGGCCGCGGCCACCCCGCTGCCCTGGCCGCATGGGGCAGGCAGGCAGGTGCGCGCCCATGCCCTGGCCCTGAGCCTGCCTGCTCCGCCCTGGGGGCGGGGAGGGCCAGCCCAGAGGCTGGGCTCAGGTCGGGTCAGCCGCGGCAAAGCCGCAGCCCCGGGGCTCTGGTGGGGGCTGCCGGCCTGCACGGGGGTCCCTCAGTGCTGCGTGGGGGTTGCAACGGCCGCGCACCCGTGCAGCTTAGAGGGAACACTGGCGGGGACCGCTGGTGGGAGAACGAATGTTTCCATTCTGATCCCCCTGGGGGTGGAGCCGCAGGAGCAAAGGCCAAGTGGAAGCTTTTGGCTGTTTGTGGAAGCGTTCGCCTCTCGTGACTGGGAGCTTTGCCAGGCTAGTGTAGATGTAACCTTAGAGGCAGCAAATGCCGCAGTGCCTGTAACTGAAGGACATTCCCCAGTCTGCCCAGGGCAGCAGTTCGTCTGGAGGGTATACAAGGCTGTCCCAAGCTGAGTGCCGTTTTAGTGGCTGATCGCATGACTAAAGCTAAGCCCTGTGTGTTCAGAACCAAAGTAATGAGTTCCTGGGACTTTCCCCAGGGGGGATCAGATGGGAAACATTCATTCTCCCACCAGTCGTACCCGCCAGCCCACGGAGCAGATGTTCTCAGCAGAGGTGATGCTGGCTGTGCCGCCGCTCACGCAGTGCTGAATGGAAGAAGACACGGGAAGCAGAACAATAGGGAAACCTAACAGAATTAACAACTGCCATGCTGAGCTCAACTCCTGCCCACGGTACGGACTTCTATTTCATTCTGCAGCTGTGCGATGGAATTGAGTTCTTGTGTCTGAGGGGAATAAAACTCCTGAGGTGTGTCTATCCCACTGTCCCTGCATCCAGCGTTCCCCTCTCTTTCTCTTACTGCATTGCGTGTTCGGGACTTCTCAGGGGGAAGGCACAGCTCAGCCTTTGAATCTGCCAGGAGCCGGATCCGTATTGGAGTCTGCACCTTGATGGCCCACTTAACTCCAGCAGTAGCACCGTGGCAGTTCTGCTAGCCGGTCTGGTCCACGGAGAGCACCCACCCATCTGCTGTCCCGCCAGCCCGGTCCACGGAGAGCACCCACCCATCTGCTGTCCCGTCAGCCCGGTCCACGGAGAGCACCCACCCGTCTGCTATCCTGCCAGCCCGGTCCCCGGAGAGTACCCACCCGTCTGTTGTCCCGTCAGCCCGGTCCACGGAGAGCACCCATCCGTCTGCTGTCCTGCCAGCCCGGTCCCCGGAGAGCACCCACCCATCTGCTGTCTCATCAGCCTGGTCCACAGAGAGCACCTGCCCGTCTGCTGTCCCACAGAACAGCTGCCCCGCGGGGTGTAGGTTGGCCAGCACATGCTGCCTCAGTGAAGAGGAAGTGAGACCCGTGTATCGTTTTCAGGATGCCCGGAGGGCAAACGTCTGCCAGATATAAGGCTGCAGGTTGTCAGAGAACTCTGGGTGGGCCATCCCCAAGCAGACTCCACGTACAATCCACGTGCCACATCGATCAGTCTTTCCTCTGGAGCAAGGCGCCTAGAACAGGTGCTCACTGTGTGCAGTCTAGTGCTAACTTCTCAACAACTGAAGTTATTTTGATGGGCATTGGATGCTACTTCAAACTAGGCTGCCGGCCCCATCTGTGCTGCTTTCTCATTACTGATGCACGGGGGATTAAGAGAGATCCCTTCACTTTTTCAGCAGGAAGGGAGTTATTAGTGCTTTAAACACAGGCACCGGCTCTGCCCGCAGTGCACTGTGCAGCTGGCGTGTTTCTCTCCAGCTTTCCCACACAAGTCAGAGGAGGAAATTGAATTGACAGTGGAGATCTCAGGCATGTAGCTGAGCTGTGTGTGATCTCCCTAGGAACTGTGGTGGCATGTCTATCACAGACAATTTGGGGGATAAGAGTGGCTGTTTTTCTAAAAGATCTGCTCTGGCATTATTTTGGGGGAAGTTCTCTGGCCTAGCTGAGCATAGTGGGCCTTTCTGGCCTTGGAGTCTATGAATTCCTCTCATGTCCTGAACCGACGATCCTTTTTGTGCGTTGTAACGTGCCACGGCAGAGCCTGTCTCTGTCTGACAGACCCGGATACAGCATCGCCACACCCTGTCTGTGCTTGGCCTGGCAAGTGTAGCTAGCAGGAGCAAGCAGACTGAAGCAGAAGGGAACGCACTGGGCCTTGTTCAGAAAGAGCCAGCGCTAAATAAAACCTCCTCTTTGATTGTCATTCAGTGGCAGGTGTCGCAGCCTGCAAAGTCAGAAATAATGCTCTGTTGGAGGCCAGCATTCCAGGTTCCAAATGAGCATGAACGCCTGCAGGGTAGGAGGAGCTCCACAGAGGAGCCAGGGAGATGCCCGTAATAAGACATCATCCCACGCGAGTGAAACAGAACGACAATGTGTGACAAGGCGGGTACTGAAATGCAGGATGGTCTAGTGGTTAGGGCCCCCCTCTGACTGTCGGATTACCTGGCTTCTAGCCCAGGCTTGCTGCTGACCTGCTGTGTGTGAGCTTGGGGAAGTCACTGCAGTTCAGGGCCAAGTCCTCAGAGCTATTCAGGCTCCTAACTCCCACTGACCTCAAGATGTTGGGTGCCTAAGTGATTTAGGAGCCTAATCCCAAGTGCCTTTGGTTGAGATTGACTGAATGCTTCAGTCACTTCTGAAACCGGGACTCTTACATTCTGTGTCACTTAGATACTTTTGGCCCGTACATGTGTACGGTCAGAAAAGTCAGTACACAATCTTACAGTTTCCCTGCACGTTTTCTTCGGGCCCACGGTGAGCCATTTGTGTGTTCGCTCATCCATGGCAAGCAGAGAAACCTTTCGTTAGCAGGGAGTGGCTGAGCGAAATATACTGAGCTCTTGGTCACAGGGCCAGATCTAGTAAATGGAGCTGGGGTGCAGGGAGTAAACTCAGCCTGAAGTTGGCCGGTTGGTCCCAAGCTAACCTCTAAACCCAAGGTCACCAGGCAATGGTAGAGAGGCTGGAGCTGCATGCCAGTCATTTATATGGAGAAACAGACAAAAGACAGGGGGCAAGAGACGTAAAGAGAGAAAAAGGAGGAGGAAAGATCTGGGAGAAGGAAAGAACAGAAGATGTTGAATTCTTGCCATTCTCGGCTTCTCCACTGTTGCCACAGGTTCACCTCACTTCACGGCTTAGACTGTATTACTCCGGGACAGGGAATAATTTTTTGTTCTGTGTTTGTACAGCACCTAGCACAATAGGGTTGTGGGCCATGGTAAGGGCTTCTAGATTCTATAGTAACACAAATACTTTATAATAATACCCCTTTCCCATTCTTTCTCGTCCTTTGTAGAGCCCGTATGAATGGCATGTTTTGTTTAAAACGAATTGAAAGGTTTCATCTTGCTGTTGACCCGTGTAAAAAAAAATAATTTTTTTTTTTGTAAAATACTGTGGCAGGAGATCTCTTTTTAAACTGAAAGATTGGAACCTCTCCTTCAAGAAATGGCAGAATGAATGCTTCAATTATTTTCAGGTTTTCTAGGGGGCGGGAGGGGATTTTTTCTGACCAAAACAACTTGGTGAAATTGGCATAGATTCATGAAGTGTTTCGGTGTCATGGAATCTGCACTTTTTGCTGGGGAAAAAAGGTTTCAGACAAAATCTTTCACCCACTTTTAATCCTTTGAATTGCACAATCTCCTTCGATCCTTCATCCCCTTCCCTTCTGCGCTCCTCATGTCCTCTTGCTCCCCTCTCATGCTCAGAGACAGTGGTGATCGCGGCCACATAAGAAGCTAGCTAGATGCCCCTTCTCTTGTCTCCATTTCTTTTCCTGTCCCACAGAACTGCCTATCCCATAGATTTGCCATTGTACCGCCTGCGAGGTGCCGGGGCCCGTCTTCTTTCCTCTTAGATCACTTTCTCCTGCCGACATCAGGAGTGATCAGTGACAAGAATATGATACGACTATTTTGGAGTCAGCCTTCTTCAGATTTCCATGTGTTCCTCCAGAGCTGCTACCTGCAGGTCTGGGAGAAACCTCTGCCTTTAACATTGGACTGTGAGTGCTGCTGGTTGCTTTGAGCCAGAGCGCCTGCCTTCAGATCACAGTACAGGTAGGGGTTTGAAACACGATGGTGCCTGGTGCCCTATCCATGAACTGTAGAAAGAAATAAAGTAGAATATGTGGATTGATGGTGAAATTTGGGGAGATAGAAACTTGTGCCTTTCAATAAAACAGGCGAGGAGTCCTGTGGCACTTTTAAAGACTAACAAATTTATTTTTCCCATGAGCTTTCATTGGTGAAGTCCCACTTTGGCAGATTCCAGTGTGGGTGGATGGATGGATGGATAGATAGAAGAAAGTCTGGGTGGGTGAGGGTCTGTGTGCAGGTGGTCAGACTGATGGTCATGATGTCTACTAGTCTGTGAATATTACCATAATGCAAATAATTAGTAATGAGAGAGAGAGAGAGAGATGCATTCAGTCACCCATCAGCCTACTGCAAACTGTGGAGATGGGGCAAAATTGGAGGAGCTCTTTGGAAAGGTTCTCGTTGATTGGGGGTTTGCAGCACTTGAAAATCTGGCCCTGCATGAATAATCTAGCTGGGCATTGCATTGCTTGGCTCTAGGTATGCAATTTAGCTAGCCAGCCACACTCCTCTTAGCATTCCTTTTCTCATGTCTCCAGCAATCAAGGTTGCCCTGCACATTGCCTGCTTTACTTTTTTTCAGGGCTCAGGGTTGGTTCCTTTGCTCCCAGTTTATTTTAGTTGCAGCTGGTGCCCTGGCTCGCTAATTAGAATGCAAATATCTGAGCAGACAGGCAAAGCCAGTCCGGGCAGAGCAGCACCAGGAGAAAAGGGTCCTTCACCTAATTAAAACTTCATTGACAAAATGGAATGCCAAGCAGGTGATTTCCATCTGATTTGAATAACAGAAAAGATTTATAGCACCTTTGCAATACATCAGGAATGGGGGAGACCAAAGGGGAGAGAGAGAGGGAATGGAGGCATGCATTCAAGCAAGACAGTGTGTTAGGGAAAGACAGAGGGTGAGTGAAAGTAAGTGATATAGGGCCTCAGTGAAAGAATGGGAGGAGGACAGAAAGCGATCCTGTGGGAGAGAGAACAATAAGAATGAGAGAGCGCTCATGGAAGCAAGTGAAAGAGTCCCACATATGCACAGGGAAACTTTGGTCCCAGTTTAGCAAAGCACTTAAGCGTGAGAATTAAGTTAAGCACATGCTTAATATTCTTTGCTGAATGGTCTTAAGTACCAGCTGAAGGGGTTTGCTGAGCAGAGGACTTGAAAGAGATTGTTGAAAGATAAGAATCACAATTGCTTAACGGGATATTATGCCAAACAAACTTCTCACTTTAACCCAATCTAAGAGGGAATGAAACCCACTTCAAATTTCTGATGAAAATACAAATAGGAAGGCTGGGAAACACCACAGTTTTTGTCAGGATCTGAAAGGTTCCTGACAACTCATGAAAGGGGATTTAAAAATTTCCAAACCCCCAAAATAGTCATTTTGGAAAATAGCCCCATGGCAGTTTTTTCCTGCTGAGGGTTTAGTGAGTGAGATTCTCATAAGGACAGGTATTTTATTCAGGCTTGATTCAATTTCCCGGTAATTTGGGGTATGAAAAACGAAAACAAACAGAGCAAATCTTGAGTGTAGGTCAAGCTGCTGGAGGTTAATTACTGGTGTAATGACTTCTAGTCCCCTTTCTTTCTATGCACACTCACATCACTCTGTCTCGCCTTGAGCAAGAGCATGATCCGATTTGAGTTACATAATAATCATGAACACCATGAGAAAATAATTTCTGCAAAGCTCCTTGCTGAAACGGCATCTGTACGGAGGCTCTCGCAGTGCTGGGAGCTGTAGAGTGAGAGGCTGTGGATGGGATAGGGAAGGAGACGGAAACATGAACAGATCTCTCTGTAAATCAGTGGGATTTGATGGCGTAACTCATTTTTAGCCCCTTTTAAAGTCTCAGCCTAAGTGATGTGGCCGAGGTTACGCCAGTAAGTCAGGCAAACCTGTTTGCTCACCTCGTCCTCTAACACTGGAACTCATTCTCCAGGTCTGAGGCCTCTCTTGCTCACACTGGCTTGATGCTTGATAAACAGCCGGACTTTCTGGTCCTTGCTTAGCTAGACAAAGACACTTCCTTTGAGACCCTCTTTTATACACTGATACAAACAAGTTGCGTATTGGATCTCTGATTGTAGTTGCCGCTCTCTGACGTGGTAAGATACGCTCTTTACGTTGTACTACGTGGTTCAGTTAAAACATCTCTGTCCATCATATTGTGAAGACACCTTTATCCACAATATGGTCTCTGGAGGGGTCAGTAAACCCTCATTATGTACGAGGAATGATCTTATACCACTCCTGGTCTCAGGATGCACTGCTACCTTCTTTCTGGAATGTGCTTGCGTGTTCAGTGTCTAGCACTTTTATAGGAATGTATGTTTTTGAAATACCAGCTCTCTTTGCATCTTCATGCAGGTTCATAGCCTGACTTCTGCTAACTTTGCTTTATATTAGCGGAACTTAACTATTACTTTAGCTCGGGTCTCATACCTGATACTCGCAATGAAACAAAATTCAAATCACTGCAATACATTTCCAAAATGCAAGTCTTCCACAAAGTGTTTAGCATCTCCCCAAAGGCCCTGCAAATTCAATCTGCATAAGTATCAAAATAAGTGTATTTTCTACTTTAAACTAATACAGCAGCTTTTCAATTGGCTCATTTAATTAAATCGGTGTGCAGCTCCCGTTTTAATGTATTTAACACTGCTTGAATGGCAGCCATACTGATCAGGGGGATTTTCTTTTATTCTTTTATAAGTGTATACTCACTAAAATATGGAATAAGAATTACATTATATGCCAAGGCAGGTGTTTGCCTCCGGCAGCTGCTAACATGGAGCATTCAAAGTCAATATAGGATGGTACAAGGGAACAGAATTTGGAGCAATGGGATGAAATGAATGTAAGGAGAAATTAGGCTGAATACATTTTGTATCACCCTTCACCCTTTGGTTCCCAGTTTTTTCCCTATTGGGACCTATAAGGAAAGCATGTTTCTCCCATGTAGCAGGGACCTAGGTAGCAAAATGGGGAAGGCAACGTGTCCTCAAACTCCTGACTAGAAGTAGGTGAAATTTTACAATCAAAACTTTTTTTGGAGAAAAAGGCAGATTTGGGTTGACTGAAACACTCCTCAAATTCATGCATCTTTCACTGTTTCATTGTGGGGGAGGTGGGAATCTTTTAAAAAAATGCCAAAAAAGTAACATTTATCAAGCAGAATAGTTTAACTTTGATTTAAAATAAGTTTTGCTTAGAAATTCCATTTTTAAAAAAATAAAAAATGTACAAAAGTGTTCTAAAGTGGAAAAAAAGTTTCATTTTAACCAAATTTATCAATTAAAAAATGTTGTTTTCAGGTTGATGCAAAATAATTCTTTTCTCCTGATTTTTTGGAATTGCCAGAGAAGTGAAACATCTGTAAATCTCACAGCTCGACATCTGTCTGCAGCAGACCCCCAGGTTGAAAATGTGCGCCTTTGGCTGTGGAAGAATCTGCCTAAATGGGTGGGAGCATTTAATTGTCTGACAGTTCTTAATATTTCTATTGTGGTAGCGTCTAAAAGCCACAACTTGGCTGGGCTGCACTGCGCTAGGTGCTGTACAAACATATCGTAAACAACAGTGCTTGTGCTAGAGAGTAACAGACAAGCTGTAGCAGGTGGGCAGACCAAAAAAAAGTGAGGATGACACAGAAGGGTTAATATAGCAGGATACGCTCATTTCCTAGTGGCAGCTCTGTATTTCCTGGCTGTGCCTTTCCTGAGGCAGAGGGCAGTTGTGATGGAGGGTATGAGGAGGGAAGTGGCTTTTTGTGGGTTTTGTTTGGGAGCTTCTCCCACTTGTAAAGGGTGCCATGTTGAGGAAGCAGAGAAGCGGGCAGTCATGGCAGCTGACCTAGTGATGAGAAGATAGCTGGGAGAGGCAGGTGTGCTTTGTAACTCAGGCCAATGAAGTGGTGTTTGAAGCTCTGTGGCTTGAATAATATAAAACCAGGCACCTGTGGGTGGATGGCAAGGTGGGATCTGGCACTGGCCCCCGAGGGGTGACCTCGTCTAGCTCCAAGCCTGGTGTGTCTCAGTGGGGCCCCCTGGAACTCTTCTATCTCCGGCAAGCACAATGGGAGCCGGCCTGCTGTTCAGTTCCACTAGCTGGGGTGGAGGTGGGCCATGCTTCCTTGCCCCAGCGGGGTGGCTCATGCCCTTAGAGGGTGCAAACCGGGGAGAAACCAAGCATTCAGTAGAGCATAGGGGTTGTAGCTGTGCCTGCCCCCTACATGACCGGTCGAGGCTGGGGCTGCAGCACAGAGTGGAGTCCAGCTTGAACTCCAGCAAGATGAGAAGAAGAGCAGGTTTCTCTGCACAGCCGCCCGGCCGCCCGTACTCTCTGTTCCTCCAGAATCTCTGGGAAATACGTGTGATGGAGTGGGGCGTACGTCTCTCTATGCATTAGTGCCCTTCCGCTGCCATGGCAAACCCCATTTTAAAGAATGAGACCTGACTGAAGGTCTCCGGGGCAGCTCAGTGTGAACAGCACAAGGGACATCCCTGACACACAGACCACTTGTTACTCGCTTTCAAGTCCTTCTTCCAAAGCATATCGATGCTGGAGTTTCTTTTTCAATAGTGGCAGCTGAACTGTTTTTAGTGAAATTATATATTCAGTCGGAGGCAGACACCTGGAATGGAAAAGTTCAGCCTAAAAATGAAAGTTTGGTAAAGTTGTAAACAACTGGAAACAGAGTCTTAAACTGGAAAGTGCTGGGCAACCTATAGGCAATGCTATCTAAAATGAAAGGCAGATACATTGGGCTCGTTCTTAAGAAAGTATATACATTTTACAAAAATAGGTCTTATTTGCCAAAAAGTTTCTAAGCTTTTTGCTGCTGATTATTTTTCCTCTTACTGTCTTCATGTCAGAATTTCTTTGGATTCACTGTGATTAGCTGGAATGATTTGATGTTATTTTCTCCCACCTTTTCTACTTCCTTCAATTCCTCTCTTCTTATGTTTTTTTCTCTTCTTGCTTTAACTTCTTATAGTTAATTCATTCTTTTCTATGGGGATCTTCTTTCTGATATCTGTGTTACCATTTCACCTCCTCTGAAGAACAGCACTTTAAAATCATCTTTAACACAAAGCTATCATACAGACACTCCATTTTCATTTTAATCTCGAATTCTGGAGATGGCTGGAAAGGGCCCTAGGGCTAATGTGGTTTCTCAGAATTCTTGTCTTAGATCAGGTGAAGATGCATAATGTGTGGTTCTCCCTGGAAAAATGGGGTCACATTTCATACTAAGGATTTCTTTGTAAATGGCTTATAGAGGTTAATAAATGATTTAGAGGTGCTATACGCACGTTACAGTCACGAGTAGCAATAAAGTCAGGTGATGGTGAACATATTGGTAGGTGGTGCTTATGAACAATCTCTGGACCGGCTGGTCTTCGTAACAACCTGTAACCATCGGTTAGCCATTTATTAAAACATCCATTAATGTATTTATTAACCCCTAGAAACTGTTTATTAATGGCACCTTAATATAAAGTGTGACAATAATGGCGACGATATAAAAATAGTACTTTCCTCCACAACTGATTTTCCAGGTCTTGTCTGTATGTAGAGCCATGTCTGCTGTCTTTGCTGGTTTGTGTGCTTGTCTGCTCTGTGGTATAAACCCAGGTTTAGATAGGTTTGACCTAATCCCACCTTTCCTCTACACACAGTTCGGTCTGGCCTACAACTCCAGGTCCCAGGACTCCACAGAGTAGGTGGGTCTGAGCCTGGGTCCTACTGGGAACCGGTCCCATCTCCGTTGTTCTGCAGCCTGGATGCCATTTAGCTCAAGGACCCCTGGATTGAAGTCCTGGGAGTCCCCCAACACTCTCCCACAATTCCATGGGCTGGTGTTCTTTGTCCTCTCTATCCCAAGAATAAGCAATAGACTCCCAGGAAATGGAAGCAACTCCCTTTGCGCAAGTAACCTAGCGTCAATATGCACTGTGGACACGAAAGCCCTGGGCTTTCAAACCAGACTTGATCTGTAAACTTGATTCCCACTAACCCTGGGCTCACATTGCAGTGTAGGCCTGATTTGAAAACACTTCTGCATGTGCTTGCATTCAATGGAACTACTCATGCTAGTAAAGTTAATCCTGTGTGTTACTGGTCGCTGGACTGGGGCCTATGATTGTTTTATCTTTTACTTCAGTTGGCCTTGCAGAGCCACCAAAGCTATGGAAGGCTGAGCTGACTTCTAGTCTGTTTCACATATTATCAACACATTGAAGTGTTGAACAGGAATTGAAATAGTTGGTGATGCATGAATCAGAAAGAACCTGTCTGACTCTCAGATACCAAGCTGACAGGAACTGGAAGGCTAGCAGCCGGAAAAAGCAAATCTTTTTATTTGTAAAATGAGTCTAGAGCAGAGCAAATTTTTCGAGCAAACCATTTTTCCCCCTTCCTGAAAAATGCAGATTTGGGTCAACTGAACTAGAGAATTTGGGCAGATTTTAAAGAACTGTTTTAGCTTTTAAAAAAGGCCATTTTTCATAATGTTTTGATTTTTCAATGAAAAAAAACAATAAATAAACTTGGGGGCTTGAATGTTTTATTTTTTATTCCTCTTGCCATTCCCCCCATTTTGCTATTGAAGGGGGGAGGCAAGAAGGGAAAAGAGATCCAAAGTTTTCAATTTTTGTTTTTTTTCCTCAAAAACAAACCCAACAATGATCACCACCAAAAATTGTTTGGGAAAAACAAATTTAAAAAAAATCTTTTAGTGAAACATTTCTGAGAGACCGTTACTTTCAGCTTGTTTTTTCAGTGTTAACTCTAGTTTCATCTTTATCGGGTTGATGAGAACATTTTTTTAACCTTCTCTGTTGTCCCGTTTTTCCCAGTGACCATCTTTTATGTGTGGTTGTACCTGAAGGTTCAATTCTTGGTCCTAATAATTAATAATAATAGAGATGAGGTCCCAACCAGAGGTGGTGGCCCATCTGAAAAAGGTGCTGTAAACATATATAACAAAAAAGACCTCCTCCCCCGAGAACTTACCATGTAAGATGAGACAACATGCAGTAGCACGAGTTAGTAATGACATTCTTAGGCAAGCCCATGTCAAACCAGCTGCCAAACCACTATCAAGTGGTTTATAGACATCGCAGTAGAAGTGAGTTGTAAGGAGGGGTTTGAAGGAGGATGATATGGAAGCTTTATGGGTTGGTGCATTGGGCTTGGGAGGAACATTTCTCGCTATTTCCTCTCCTGTGCCTGGACTGAGGAAAGCATGTAAGCATATGCTTCAAGAGCTTTCCCGAATCAGTGTTCGTTTTATCCAATTACTAGCTCCATCTCTCTCTGGTGCTCCATCCCTTTATGTTCCTTGCTTAATTGATTGTACAAAATCTCCTTGAAAATCCTGTTACTTTTCTTTCTCTAATGCAACCTAAACAGTGCCTTGACATTCTTCCCACAGGCCCTTCCCCAGCCTATTATCGTATTTGCATTGTGGGGTTCCCTTGCCATGCACTTGCGCATTAATGATGCATGAGGCAATATAAATCATCTCCTGGTATGGTTTTCCTCCTAATGTTTATGCCGATCATGCTAAACTGGCTCTTTCTGTTTCTGCTAACGCTGATTAAATTCAGGCTCATGCGTCGTGTTCGTCTGCTGTTTTCCCTTGGATGAGTGCTAATTGCCTAAAATTAAGAATAGAGCAAACTGAAATATTGTTCTCACCCGGTGCTCACGCCCCCTTTCCAGTTTTTCAGCCTGTTAGTTCTTCAATTACTGCTGCTCAATACCCTAGAAGTTCCTGAATCACTTCTGACCTCTCTCCCATGTTTCAACTCATGGAGCTTCTATGCGTAAAACCTGGCGTTTTCATTTATTTAATATTTGCTGAAGGCATTCATTTCTTACCACTGCTGGTATGAAATCATTCATGTTGTTTGGTTTCTGCCAGACTCCCCTCTCACTGATTCAAAATTCAGCAGCCATATTAATGCTCGGTTGACCTGGGTGGTGTTCTGCGATTCCATTTTACGTAAGACGTTGCTGGTCTCCCCTTGTTTTGCAAGTACAGTGCTCTGAGCACAGCAGGTGTAACTCTCAAGTCACTCCACTGAGTTCACTGTGTTTCTTCAGTTCAGATTCTCACCTCAGTTACCCTGGTGTAAATCCAGACTCGCTCCGTTGACTTCAATGACATTGCTTCAGATCAGATTCTGATCTCATTTACACCAGTCTAAATCTGAAGTCATACCAGTGACTTCATGGCAATCATAGATCTACAGAGGTAGAAGGGACCGCAAACATCATCTAGTCTTTTTCCCTGCCAGGATGTTGTGTTTAAACCATCCAAGAGACATGGCTATCCAGCTTCCTTTGGAAAACCTCCAGTGAAGGAGCTTCCTCGATGTCCCTGCACTGCGGGTCTACATCAGGGCACTGGAGAACAGCTCTAGCCCCTTACGTCTTTGGTTTTCAAGTTTCTCTAGCACAGGACCTGTGTTCTGTCACACCGCACACGGAATTAGCTATCACGTTCTCCTACATAGAATGTGCTTGTCCAGCCGTCTACCCCACAGGTTATTTCTACCCAGCACGTTTTCCTTTTTGTAACCTCTTTATGGAACTGGTTGCCAGCTGTTCTATCCTACTCTTTACTGGGGTGTCTTTGAAGCACTGTGTATGTATATCTTCTCGGGGTACACTCAACAGGCACACAAACAGTATGGATTAGCACTTTAGTGCACCACTTCAGAGGCAGGATGGATTCAATTCCCTGTTGAGCCACAGGCTTCCTGTCTGCCCTTGGGCAAGTCGCTTCGCTTTACTGTGCCCCAGATCTCCACCTGCAAAATGGGGATGTTAACCCCATCTGTGTGGATAGACCCTTTCCAGAGTGTGAGCTGCTCAGGCGCTGTGGTGATGGGGGTTAGATAAGTACCGACTGTTCAAACCAGAACACTAAACAATGCTCTAGAAGTGTCAGTCCTGCATTGAGAAGGAGGACAAATGGACAATCCAGTGGGACTTCCTTTATGAGCGTAGACATCCAGAGATGTTACCTGAATGCAGCGTGCGCTGTGCTAATACAGTGTGCAGGAAGGAGGGTGGCTTCTTTGTGGGCACAACACAGACTTAGCTTGAAGCAGATCTTGTCTCTTTTATATTTCCTGTGTGGTGCTTATCAGATACAGAGGAACATTCCTCAAACAGGTGGCGGGCCTGTCTGAGTCGGGCCGTGATGTGCTCTTTAGCTACAACTGGGTTTTCTTTATAATTCCTTTATAAATTCACAATTTCTGGCTATCACGGTACTTTTGGTAATTTACTGACATCTAGGCTATAAATTCACCTACTTCCAACTATATAATTCCCCTTTTACTGATTCTTATCTGTCTGTCTGCCTGTCTGTCTAATCTGCCTTGCTTGATCTAAACCTATATCTCTTGTTGTCTGTCTGTTGGGTGGTCAGGACAGAAAGAGAAGAGAGATAGATTGTATTAGAGAAAGATTGGAGGGTGGGGGAGAATCAAAGTGATAGACAGCTGAGCTCAGAAAGAGAAGAGGATGAAAGAGGCACCAGAAATGTGGGTTTAGAGAGACAGACAGATATGTTGGTTATTAATATTTAGTAATCAATATCCTGGCAGTGCCCAAATGCCATAGTCAGGAACAGACCCCATTGTGCCAGGTGCTGGAGACACCACAGGCAGAGGCGTCCCCTGCCCCAAAGAGCTTACAGCAGGATGTGGAACAAGAGCCGAAATAGGTGCGGGAGGGCGAGTGCGGGGAGCACTCACACAGGGTCAGAGAGAGCGGGATTTACGGCCGAAGCTGGGAAGCCGTTTAATCAAAAATATTGTCTCTTGTCAGGAGTCAATGAAGCACAATGAAAATGGGAGCATTATTATGCAAATCCCCTCCCAGCCTGCTGGGAGAAGACAGGTCTGAGAACACACAGGCTGAAGCAGCCACTGTGCTAACTGACAAGTGGAAAAAGCCCACCCTATCATTACCTCATTCTTCGGCTCAGCTGAGACAGAGCCTTTAGAGGCTCCTTCCATATTCTACCAGTCAGCGTCTTCCAACAAAACATTGCCTTTGTTACATAACCCCCACTCGGCCTTCCTTTCCCATCTGGTGCACGCCGCCCCTTCCCGAAAAGACAATAAGCTGGCTGTTGTCTCACGCAGCAATGATTGGCCAGCATTGTTTGTCAGGGAACAAATGGCGGGGGATGGCGTTTGAGATGTGAAGGGGGGAGGCATGTCTAGCATTGTTTTCTATCTAAGGTCCCTAAATGGCCCCCATTACTGGGTCTATGCTGAAGCTGTGTTGATGGAGAGCCCTTTTCCATCAGTGTCGTCAAGGCAGATTCTCACGAAGTCGTAGTTTAGGCTGATGGAGCTACGGTTCCATTAGCTGAGAGAGGTGTACGCAGAGGCTTGGTCAGCAGAACTATGTTTTTCCTTGGGACATGAATTTTTCACACACCAGAGCAGCATTACTTAGGTTGACCTAAGTTTTAAGGATACATCAGGCTTTTCAGACGTGATTGAGGTACCATGAGAAATTGGTGGGTGAGCAATGAATTGACGACGGGTCTCCTAAGTCATAGGCTTCCACCCTGGATCATCTTCTTGGCTTGGAACAACATTCTGATCTCTAGCATCCTTCTGTCACACACTTTACCCCACTGGATATCGTCGGAGTATATTCTGTGGTTTTCTGGTAGCTCATGTAAACTGATGCCCAAGTAACTCAGGCCTGGCCAACTTTAAAAAGTTTTGCTGGCATAGCTGTGTCGGTTAGGAGTGTCTACTAGCTCTAGAATGATCCCGACAAACCCTTTCTAGTGTAGACAAGACCTAACATGTCTGCAAATTCTAGTCTAGATGATCCACAGATGTTTGCTCCGAGACACATATTTATGGTTTGAGCTCTATTGATGAAACGCACTATGTAAGAGCTATGTATTACTATTTTTAATAAGAGTAGCTATTGTCAGGGCCATGTGTTCATCTGATTTCTATAAGTGCTTGCTAGTTTGGGGGTGTTTATATCTAAGGTGGAGTTTTCCCCCAGGGCACATTGACAGCGAATTTGCAAGAGTTTCACTTGCCTCTGGAAAAGTGGCAGGAAGGAAAGTTTTGTGGTTAAGGCACTCAACTGGGACTGAGGAGATCTGGTTTCAGCTCCTGGATCCAGCACAGACTCCCCCTGTGACCTTGGGCAAGTCACATGAATCACCCTCTGCCTCAGTTTCCCATCTGTAAAATGGAGATGACAATCCTTTGTCTATTTAAATTGTGAACTCTTCAGGACAGGAACTGTCCCCCACTATGTCTGTGTACAGTGCCTAGCACAAAAGGATCCTAAGCTTACAGAACCTCTGGGTGTTACAGTAACATAAATACTCATTTTCGTGTGGTTAGCATGCTGATGAAACAGGAAGGCATGTAAGATGCAGAATCTTGTGCTAAGGAACTCCTAAAGTTTGGTGGAATCATGGTGAGGAATTAGGACTTCAAAGGTGATGTGTGGGTCAGATGATCCTACGAAAGCCAGTAATTTTGCAGTCTCCAGTATCTCAGGAAGTGGCGAGAACACATCATTAGCACACATATCTCTGTCTTAGCCAGCTGATATGACTGCTTACATTTATCTGAGATAATGCAGTGTCATACCAGGTGTGGAGATTCAGCCCCTAGTCTGTGAAGATGATCATATTGGTCCCTTCTGACCTTTAAGTCTAAGAGACTCTTTATCCCATTCTTTATCCTTGGCAGAGTCCTAACCCCATTTTCAATCCCAACAGCCTCAGAATAGAATTTCAATGCTCATCCTATTGGATTCTGACTCCTTGTTCTCATCCAAATAAAAACGTTTCTGTGGCTTCTCGCCTAAGGTTGGAAGGTTTTCAGCCAAAGTTTGCTCTGATGTAGAGCAATGAGTGGAATTTCCCCTCTTACCAGAAGAAATCTCCATGAGAGATTTCCGCATCAGACACACTGGGCCAAATCCTCAACTGATGTAAGTCAACGTTGACTTGACATTGGTTTATACCAGTAGGACATCTGGCACAGTAAGTGCACAGTGATCTTCCCTGCTCATTCCCAGGTTCTTGAAGGTCTATGACTGTATGGACGCTCTCGTAGTTTGGTGTCACAGATGACAAATTTGTCTGCAGGAGGAGGGACAGAAGGAAGACAGGAGTGTGCACAAAATGATATCTGTCTGGTGACTCCCTATGAATTAAACCCCTCAAAGCAGACACGATGATGGAGACTTGGGGGCTGACATTAGGCAAAAAATTAGTAAGGTGATACAGCATCAAGATTGATGTGGTTTGGAGTTTTAAGCACATAGATATTGCATCGCAGAGCAGGGAGACAATAAATCCTCACTTGGCATGGTTCTCGTGTGATTGCTGTAACATTGCATTCAGTTCTGCACACCTCATTACCAGAGACATATTGACAAATTGGGGAAAATTCAGTTAAGGGTGTCAAAAATTATTAGGTGGTCAAAGGGTCTGACTAATGAGAAAAGATTAAAAAATTTAATTATGTGCAGCCTGGCTAAGCGACAGCTAAGTGGCATGGTAGGAGTCTATATATATTTAAATAGAATAAACACCAGAGGAATTACATACAGTGGCTCAAGGCAAAGGTTCAGAAAGGGAAAATGTAGGTTGCTCTGTAAATGGTGGAACACTCCCTCGGGAGGCAGTGAAATCTCAGACTGGGCATAGCGCTACAAAATGCTCTTCCTGCATTGGTCATGGGGGAAACTGACGTACAAGTTCTGTTCCTTCATCACTTTCTGTGATAATATGATTCTCTTGTCATTCAGATTCAATTTCAGTCACTTTATCTGCCCGACAAGGCTTAGAAGTGCTGCTAAAGATTCCACCCCAGAATCTCAACTGGTGTAAATCAGAATACATTTACACCCATTGGGAATCGAGTCCCTTTGCCAATCAAATCCATAAACAGCCCCATCACAAGAGGTTCTCTCAATGCTAGAGGATTCCAAGTTCAAGCATGCCAGGAAATTCTAAATAGCTCCATGTTCTCATATGACATGCGTAAAGTGCTTGATCCACAAAGCTCTTAGGAGTTCTAGGTTCTAGAATGCCATCCAGTCCTAGAACCGGGGTTCTCTGACATTGTCATTGGGGAGTTATATTTGAATAGGGAGACTGTCCCGTAGACCCCTTGCCATCCATTTGCAATCATGCAGACAGCCAGTGGTTGCACTATGTCCTTATAGCAAATAGTGATTTCTTTGGTAGCCGACTGGTGAGCCTACGCTCACCAGTCCAAAGCATTTTCCTGCAGCTGTGCTAGATCCTACTGGTCTGTTCTGACCTTAAAGTCTATAAGTCTGTCCTGTGTCTGCTGCGTCCCAGTCCTGTTCCTGGCTTGATCTCAGCCTTACCTCACACTAGGAAATCCATGCCTCACATGCTTCCACACAATTTGAGTTCCAGCTTTGTCTCTCTTGTTTACCAGGACTACACCGGCCAAGAACTCTTAGCTGTGTGACGCTTGGCTCTGGTAGCTGACCTCTCCTACCGCTCTGACACTGGGCTTCTGTTCTGGCTGCTGAGTCCTGCCCTAACCACTGGGCCTGGCTCCTACTTCAAGCACTAGTACAACTGCACTTGTTCTGGCCACGGAGAAGAGGTCCCTGGTTCAGTCTCTTTTGTGGCAACAGCTTGGCCATTGTGCTTACAGGAGAAAGTA
This sequence comes from Pelusios castaneus, assembly GCA_007922175.1. Taxonomy (NCBI): domain Eukaryota; kingdom Metazoa; phylum Chordata; order Testudines; family Pelomedusidae; genus Pelusios; species Pelusios castaneus. Next base: position 231,668 of record ML685990.1, read on the forward strand.
ATGTTAGGGAATTATTTAATGTATTTTTAGCTTTTTAACGAGGCTTAGAGACTGGAAATGAGATGGCAAGTCATGTGACCGACAAACTCTATATGGACCACCATTGGCTGCAAGCCGCTGTTTGACACCATCTGGTCTAGAGGGTTCTACCCTTTTGTTCTACATTACGCAGAACTTGGCAGCAGTGAGCTTGAATTTCTAGCCCCCAGCCACAGAGCTGGGACAACTGTATCCATATATTAAAACTATTAAGAGAAAAATCAGGCTTTCATAATGATAAAAGAACTTGAAATACAAAGGAAAATTAAACACCAAGACTAAGGGCCTGATTCTTATTCATCAAATATCCCCACTGCTCACAGACCCTAATGAAAACATGTGTAACAAGCCCGCAGGGTTAATTTTACAAGGAAAAAAATCCAGTAAAGCGCCATGAGATTTTCACGTTAAATTAATGTAGTGGATGCTTAAAAGCCTTGCTAATTAGGGATTGTTATTAACCGGAATGTCAGGTGAATGAAATCCGCCCTGAGCTGACATTTTGCTCATGCGAATTTGATCTTTGAGTTTAATTGGTAGCACATTGCAGATACTGCGTAATGCGGTCACAGCTTTGCCGTTACTGCTGCGAAATGCTGGTGTCTGAGATTCTTGGTGAGGGGTATGCCCCTTCCAGTCCTTCCCATTTTGAAATATCCATGATTCTGCCATGTCTTCAGAATAATGTAAAGAAAAAGCAAATGGTGAAGCTGCTAACTTCACTATGTGAGAGGATGTGATCTTTTTCTAGAGCCTGGTCCCCAAGGGAGTACTGGAATAGGTTGGCTGTGCTGGCTCATGATAGATGGAATCACAGGGCATCTTATATAGAAGGGGTCCATGAAAGGAAAGAGTGATACACAATAAACAGAAATTAACATGCTTCCACACAATTTGAGTTCCAGCTTTGTCTCTCTTGTTTACCAGGACTACACCAGCCAAGAACTCTTAGGCAGTTCTATGGCCGAATAATGTATTGCAAGGAGCATGTAGTACCTCGCTGTCCGCTGACCTAGCTGTGCGTCACTTGTGAGTGCGGTCTACGCTATTCCCCTCTGATGTTTAGGAGCGTGATCTTTGTAATCCACGCACTCGGATGCAAGCATGATCACCACTCAAGACTCTTGCCCTTGGTGGGGTCCTATAAATACTCCAGCTTTTGAGTAGCAGGATTATGGAGTCCTCTGCTGGATAGATGTTGAGCTATGTCATGCTAGGTCCTTTCCATTCAGTCAAGGAAGGGGCCCAGCCGTTACCAGCTGGAGACAGTGGAGTTGTGCAGTGGTTAGGAGGAAGTGAATGTCACCTTCAAGACACACAGCCGTTCATCATTGCTACTGGAGTCTTGAGCTTTTCCTGTCCACGTGTTTAACTAGTGGGGCTGCATGGGAGGGGTCCTAGAGAGCAGCAGATCTCCATCGCAACGAGGATGGTATGGTTGGTTTAATACCTGCTTTCCTGGATCTCTGCTCCTGCACACGTCTAGGGGACACGTGGCTTACGGGCTCTCCAGGGCTCCAGAAGCAAGTGCTCCTTCTTGCACCAGCAGAAGATACAGTCCTGGTATATGCCAGGGGATAGGCAGGATGCAGCCTCCACACAGAACAGCCACACGGAAATGTGCAGCTCAGCTGCATCTGCTATTTTGTGAGGCACTGTCCTGGAAATGAAGCCACAGCATCCAGGCTCTGCAGCCCGCTGCGTTTGAAACGTGGTTGTTTGTAGAGCGGAATGAAGTTCAGAATTGAGTCCTGCCGAAAATGCTGGCATGTCAGCCTTTGTTCTCATCCCCGATTGGGTTGAAAAGTCTGAAATGTCAATGTCCCATGGCACCTGGCCTTTTCCTCCGACACCCGCCTCTTCACATCGCAGCATTCACACTGGCCAACCGCCAGTCTGGATTTGCAGTACAGATTAGCTTGCGCTGCGTCCCTTCGGGACCCTGAATTTCTCAGCTGCCTGCAGCGCCCAATGTATGGAAAGTTCTTCGCCATGCCTACTTCCACCAGTCCTGTCGCCCCCGTCTGGCCCTGATTCTTCCTGCACAACAGCCAGACAATGAGCAAAAGGGGGTTGAAACAACGCAGAACCAGCAGCTCTTCTTATGGGGTGATAATTTATTGGCATGAATTACTGTTTGCTTCCACGTGAAGCTAGTTCTTGTTGCCAGGGAAAGAGAGCAACCCAAATGCCTAATGAATTTTCCAGTGAAGGAAGGAGATAAATCTACCTCCTCTGAGGCGCCTGACACAGCAACTTCACACCAGTGCCTCATGGAGGGGTTATCTAGCTCTTTAACTCACTCATTCTCTTTTGTCTGCATCTTCTGCTCTCACCCCACCAAACACCTTCTCTCGCTCATGAGTTCTTCGCTCCTTCAAGGCCCCAGGGCTCATTAAGTTTGTGCTGTTTTTGCTGGCCGGCTTTTGGGCTCATTTGTGAACTTCTTGCCCTTTCTCCACTTGACTCCGATTCGGGAGCAAAGATTTGCCCTTCAGAGCAGCTGCTCCAGAGAGGAGAGTGCAGGAAACGTGTCCCTCTTAGGGACCTCAAGTCCTACTAACGCTTGGGGTGTGTCTCCACGGTGCACCGTCCCTGGGATCAGACTCAGATTTAAGCCTAAGGATCAGGGCCTAGGACCCTGCTGTGGGCGTTTTTCAGGGCTCAAGTCTCCCTGTGACTTGGGTCCAAGCTCTGTCATTTGTAGTGTGAACACAGCACAAGCCACGGCCCAGAGTCGGAAGGTCGGCGCAGTGCTGTATGGATGTGTCAGCATGGCTCTGAGACCTCCAGCACGCACTTGTAAACCCAGCACAGGCTTGGAAATGCTGAGTCCACAAGCCCTGGGTTTAGTGTGCAGTGTAAACATCTCCCCTTAGGTGCAGCCCGTAAAAGGTCCTTGATTTCAATGAGAGTTAGACTCCTAGATACTTCAGTCTCTCTGTGTCTCTGTTCCCCTCGCTGCCTGAGCTCCAGGGTTTGGGAGGGCAAAGACTGTGAGGTGTTCAGATCCCACAATCATGGGGGGAGAGACACCACTGAAAGGGGCAACATTTTAAAATATCCCCCTCAAATGTGTGCCCACACATTCTGGGGGTGACGTTGCAGGTAAGCTGTTGTGATTGCAAACATCATAGGGTGCTTTGCACAAAAACAGGCGGTTGGGCATGCCACCAGCCGGTCAGGTGTGGAGGACCTTGGGTCCGTTCCTGGGATTTTGACCAAGGGGGCCGCTCTCACACGCGGGTGGGTGAGTGCTTAACACCCTTGCTGCCCTCCCAGGCTGTGTCTGCAGAGGGGTGGGTGTTTCTGAATGCCATGATTTTAGTGGTTATGCAGGCGCTTGCTTGTTTCATCCACCCAAATGGGTGTCTGGTGCCCGTGCACCACACTTTTTGCACATTTGTGGATGCAGCCCAGGCACTGGCTTGTGGAAATATGCAACAAGCCCCCATTCTGCTTGTGGATGCGTGGGGGGGCTGTGGTCCTAAGAAGCTGTATAGACGCAAGGGCAGAAGGCTCAAGCTAGGGAAGGTTCAAGCTGGAATTGTGGTTCCCCTTAACTGAAGCCAAATTTCCCAGGCAACTTTAACCCCGTCCCTGCGTTTTCATTCCTAAACCCGCACAGTCTGTCTTAGTAGCATGGATTTGCACATGCAGCCGACACTTGAGATGTCTGGCCATCAAGCCGATCAAGTGGACTTGTAGAGATTTGTATGTAAATTGCCTTGCTGTTCCCTCTCCCCGACCGCTATCTGAGAGCAGACACCATCCTTCCTGAGTGTCTGGAAACAGAAGGCACTATGGTAAATAATCCTGATACCTGATTTGATTGCGCCTCTGTCAACTACATACACAGTCTCAGGTTTTCAGCCTGCAGTTTTATATGCGCCAGTTAGAGGCTGCTCAACAATCAGATGTGCTTGGAGAGGACTAAAACAGCAGAGAGCTCCCAGCGAGTTTCTCAGGACAGCCATACACGGTCTAATCAACGTACAGACATTAGGACGTCTTCTTTGACACTCAGTTCCGAGTTTCCCTGGCTCCCCCAGATCTGTTCCCACAAGATCTCCTGTTCACGGCTTGCTTTTCAAATGGCTCAAACCATTTCTCTTCTCCACCAAATAAACTGGCATGTAATAGCCCAGCAAAACCCTTGAAGAAAGTGGAATGATGCTTTGAAAGGAAAATCGTTATTCCCCATCTGCTCTGGCACCAACTTTCCCTGCATCTCCTGCCTAAATGCCTGCTTCCCCTGCTTAACAGAACGAGTAATTAACAATGTTAATTTTAATCTCATTTGCTAATGAAGGCACCCTAATTACACAATAATTGGCGATGGCAATAGCAGAAAACAGAAAATAAACCTTGCATATGTAATTTGCTTTAACTTCTTTCTAATTGCCTCTCCGAAACAGGCGCTGGTCCTCCATCAACAGCGGTATCTTGTGGGGATTTTAGTAATGAGGAGTGGCTCCGTTTTTGGTGAATTAGGAGACTGTGCCACAAAGAGGGGGGTGGGCGAGGGCTGCTCCTTTCACCTCTGGTCTAAGCTGCAGTGTGATGAATTCTGACTGTCAGATACAGGGTCAGGGGCCCAGCGGGTGTTTGTCTGTGTAGCTCCATCAGGAAATTTAGGCTTGAAATTAGATGCAGGTTTCTAACCATCAGAGGAGTAAAGTTCTGGAATAGCCTCCAAGGGGAGCTGTGGGGGCAAAAACCATAGATGCCTTCAAAACTGAGCTTGATACATTTATGGAGGGGATGATATGATGGGACGGCTTCATTTGGCAATTGTCCATTTTTTACTACTGGTGAAAGATGTGCCAAGTGACCTGGGAAGGGGCATTAGATGGGGTGGCTTCTGCGTTATTACAGAGAATTTTTTCTTGACTGGCTGGTGAGACTTGCCCACATGCTCAGGGTTTAACTGATCATCATATTTGGGGTTGGGAAGGAATTTCCCCCCAGGGCAGATTGGCCTGGGCGCTGGGGGTTTTTTGCCTTCCTCTGTAGCATTGGGCATGGCTCACTTGCTGGTTGATTCTCTGTATTTTAAAGTCTTTAAACCATGATTTGAAGACTTTAATAATTCAGTCGTAGGTTGGAGGTTCATTACAGGAGTGGGTGGGTGAGGTTTTGTGGCCTGTACTGTGCGGGAGGTCAGACTAGATGATCATATTGGTGCCTTCTGCCCTTAGGGTCTATGAGCTGGGATCTGGCCCATGAGAAACAGGGGACTTCCTAGCCCAGCTTCCAAAGGTTCACACCGCAAAACTCTTGGCTGTCCCTGAAGCATCTTTCCCCTGTGGATCTCAAGGCGTAGTTGGGACATTCATTTAGCAAATCTTAAAACCCTATGGAGTAGGGATGAACTTCTGTGGTTCACTGGGGGGACCCAGATCCCAGAGAAATAAAGCAATAGGTCAGTGATAAAGATGCAAACAGAACCCTGGAGACCTGCTTGCTAGTTCCCTGCTCTAACCATTGGATAATACTGCCTTCCTAGTGAACTACAACATGATCTGGGTCATCTGTACAAAGCAAAAGCCCAAGATAGCAGCAGCTGCTTCAGGCTGGGATTAGAGTTTGAGCATTCTTGCAAAAGACCGACAAGAAAACAGCAATGACGTAGAGCTGTATTTGCGTAACGGGAGCATCTTCTCTTTATAAGGATGGCTTTATCCGATCAGGGAACACAACAAACACCAGGTCATCTATGCAACTAGTCACATGACCCAGATCACCACTGCTGAGACCATCTAAATAAACGTGTGTGTGTGTAAATCACAGCTTGCTCCTAGATACATTTCCCCGAAATACACTTCCTTTTGTTTCAAGGGGCTGTGGGTCAGGATTGCGGTTCACTGGAGGAGACATTTGAAAGGCCCAGGCTTGGGAGAGGAGGGGCCAGATGGAGGAGTGTTGGCAGAGCTGTGGGTCAGGATTTGGACATGAGGCAGAGAGCCTTGCCCAGCACGTGGTTGTTCTGAGATTGGCCTTAATAGGCCCACTCAAGCTCTGACTTCTGAGAGCATGAAATACACGCACCCATTTAAAACTGCCACCCGAGAAGAAATGAATGGTAGAGATTGGCCCTCCTTTTTTGCTTCCATCGGAAAACCTGACTGTTGTGGCTCAGCTCTCTCCTGGCTCTCGGGTGGCGGTGAAGGCTTGCAAGCTGTCAGCACAGATGCTGTCTTTCTCTCTACCACTGTGTCTTAACTCCTTCCTTGGCAGGAGCTGCTCAAATTAGCCTGGCCTCTCTCCCAGAAGGGCTCATCTTTGGTTGTGATGCTGCTTGAATGCCCATGACTTCAAACCAGCTGGTGCAAATCGGCCAGAGTGCCACTGAAGTCAGTGGGCCAGATCTTCAGCTGGTGCAAATGGAAATCAGCGGAGCTTTGCAGGATCTGGCCTGGAATGTGGTGGGTTGATGGCCCAAGAGGCTCAGATTTCTCCACAGAACAAATACAGCATCAGCAGTAGCTTCCCTCACCCGTGTGTCCGAACCCCAGGCTGCACAGGAGGCCTTTCTTCTGCAGCCAGTCCATTGTCTGTTTCAGTGTGGACACCGGTTGGGTAGGAACTAAAGAGAGATGCCCTTCACACATGGTGGAGGTCAGCAAGCAGCCCTCAGAGAACGGCGATGTTTGCTCATCAGGGCTGGCTTGCAAACAATTCGAGGGAAGCAGATGGTTAAATTTCTGATGAGACTGGAATTTCCCCCTGCTTCTATATGGTCCCCTGCAGGCCTCTCCCTTTGTTTGCCGTTCCTTTGACTCCCTCTTCCTTCTTCCCCGCTCTTAGTCTGCATTCCTTTGTCACCTGATTAGCTCCCTTTCCGAGTTGTTCTTCGCAGTTTTCAGCAGTGAAACTGAACTAGGGCTGAAGCAAACATATGAAGAAGGAACAGGAGGGGAAGAAGGAGGTTCATCTGAGGGGAAACAGCTTTCACTTGAGTCCATTGGAGGCTTGGAAAATGGAGGGTGCTGAGTCTCTGCCCTGTCAGAGAACCCGGTGACATTTTAGATCCCGAGAAATGAAATCTGGAGCAAGCACCCTGGGGAAATACCCCAGATGGAAACTCCACTGTGACCCTTATATGACCTCTTGTGTCCCGCGTTGCACCAGGCATGCTGGGGCTTTGTATGAATTCAGTCTAGTTCGCTGTGTTTGCTAAAACCAGCCTCCCAAGCTGCCAAAGATCCAGAACGTGCTCCCAGAGCTCCTAAATGGAGCCCCAGCTCTCATGGAAGTCAATGGGATTTTCTCTCAGGCTGGGCTTTTCAAAGAGTTTGGGGGGAATTGGGTGCTCCTCTTCCACATGAGTTCGGTGTCTGCCTCCCTCTTGAATAATCCCACCTCTGGTTCTCATCTCAGTGACACGAGGAGTGACTCCAAATTAAACCTGGGTAAGCCCTTTTGGCTTGGTCTGATATTGACAAAGGGTTGAATCATCCATCTACCAGCAAAATGCAGTCCCCTCAGGGAGGGGGTACAGTAGACAATCTGCACCAGCAAACTAGACAAGGGAGGAAATGAGGGACGGCGATTGGAGCAGACCCTGCTGTCTGAGAGGCATCCTCTGTAGCGTGAAGTCAGTGGTTCTCCTTGTAGGGTTGGCTTTGGGAATCTTTGCCTGGGGATCATGAGTCCCCAGAATCTTCTAGAACACAGTGGCCTTTGGGGCCACTTGTCCCACCCATCCTCACTCTGCCCCTTAGGTATAAATGAGGGTCCTGCTCCTATGTTGAGCACCCTCAGTAGGATTGTTCGGCCTTTACAGGAGCTGTTTTGGGAGTATTGTTAAGTTTCAAGACCAGTGTTTTGGTGCCTGATCTGGTCTAGCTCCTGACTTCAGGTCTGTCATCACAGCTGGTCTCTCTGGCTCAGCTCCTTCGGCTTGTAAAGGCAGCACTGAGCCTGTGTTCATGCTATGGTGACCATTATGGGATCCCCCAGAAGGGCCTCTCATGGCTGGGAGAAGGACGCAGCTCAACCTGGTGTTTGATCTGCAGAGTTGAGGAGGGGCCCGGGAGCTCTAGAGATGGTCCACGAAAGTGGCACTGAAATCCCCAGCCTTGCTTAAGTGGATGAGGAATGGGAAGGAAAGATGGCGAGCTTATGTTTTGGGGGCTCAAGCACAGTGTCGATTTCTGACCTTGAGGATTCTTCACTCTCTGGCTACAGGCAGAAGCCAAAAAGGTCTCCCCCCATTGCTCTGCGATCACTGCACTTTGGTGATGATGTAGAACCCTTCATTCTTTTTCCAGCAGTGAGTCATCACTTATGGAGTGGGTCAGGGTCAATTCTGTGCATCACTCTCTGCAGAACTCAGGATTCACCCCGCTGTCACTTAAGCAAGTCTAGAAGACCCATCAGGAATGCAGACGTCATTTAGCAATGGAGCTGTTCTTCCCTGGATGTGCCTGTCGTGTTCATGTAGGGTTTCTGGGCCTGAGACAAGACAACGCAGGGCTGAAGAGTGTGCAGAAATGACTCGGCAAAGTGTCCCCAGCTTCCTCTTTGGGAGGCCTGAAGATAGGCTGGCCTGTGGGGGATTCTTTGTCATTCAAGACGTGGGGTCAGTGCTGACAGATGTCCACAGTGCTTTTAGAGATGCCAAAGCTGCTAAACGCTAATTTTTTAAATGAAGCTGTCAACCGATCTGTGATTTGATTGTGTCATTGCGGCACTCAGGATCAGTCATGCAGAAAATCATTTAATTAAACTAATAAAGAGTCAAAGACAGGCAGTGGTCTAGAATTGTTGACTTGGTCAAAGGAGGAAGAGAGAAGAGGCCCTTTTGGATAATTCTTTTCAAACAGGAAGGCAATCTATGCTCAGAGATGACACCAAATAGTAAATTCACAAGTGCCTTCCAGCAGCTTTGACGGCCCTCTGGACCTTGGTAGAATCAAGCTGCTAGAAGCAGTGCACCTGATCCATGGAGCTTTGGGGAAACGCATCTTCCTCAGATCACTGTGGGCATCTTACAGGGAGAGAGCCAACAGATGGAGCCTGGAATAATAAATACACTGTCCTCTACTAGCACCCTTTAACAGAGGATCTCAAAGCTCTTTGCAGACATTTACAATACCCTTTGTGAAGTCAGGTTATCAGCGTTACCCCCATTATAAAGGTGGGGAAACTGAGGCCTGTAGCTGTTAAGCAACTGTCCTGAGGTCACACTGTGTCAGTGGCATAGCTAGAAACAGAACCACTGAATTTTGCCTCCTTGTTTTAACTGCTGGGAAGAATCCACTCTGCTCTGATGGCCTGTCTCTCACGGATGAGGGTCTTGTCACTTTGATAAATGAGGCTGGGGAAGTGAAGGAAGCAGGGGTGGGATGGTTCTATAGATGAAGGTTACTAACTGTCAGAGGAGTGAAGTTCTGGAAGAGCCTTCCTAGGGGAGCAATGGGGCAAAAACCCTAGCTAGATTTAAGACTGAGCTTGATAAGTTTATGGGGGAGATAGTAGGATGAGACTGTCTACAATGGCATGTAGCTGATGTGTGACTGCTAGTAATAAGTGTCTCAAAGGGCCAGGACACTAGATGGGGAGAGCTTTGAGCTACTACAGAGAGTTCTTTCTTGGGTGTCTAGCTGGTGGGCCTTGCCTACAAGCTCAGGGTCTAACTAATCACCAGATATAGGATCAGGAAGGAATTTTTCCCTGGGTCAGATTGGCCAGGGCTCTGCCTTCCTTTGCAGCCTGGGCCATATGTTACTTGCAGGTATAAACTAGTGTAAATGGTGGATTCCCTGTAAATTGAAGCCTGGAGGACATCAGTGACTCAGCCAGAGGTTCTGAGCCTATCACGGGGTGGGTGAGGTTCTGTGGCCTGCATTGTCCAGAGTTCCACCCGTGGGGAAGGCAAACTCCCTAGGAAGCAAGCTTCCCCCTCTCTCACTTCCCCAGCCTCAGGGCTTTCTGCTGTGGGAAGCACAAATGTTTTGGGGAGCGTATGCCATGGTTCAGAGTACCACAGCCAGATGTATCTCATGTTGCCTTCTGCAGCAGATTGTGGTAGAACCTGTCTGTCCCTCCTGGGGATTGTAGGCACAAGGGATATAAACCCAGGAAATCCTATGATCTGACTTAATTTGGTCTGGGGCAGAATTCAGCTATGGCTGTTGCGCTCTCACTCCTTGAGCTGTGTGGTTCTTGGTGGGCCAATAAATTGGAGTGTCTTCTTGCTGGTTTCATGGAGGCCATGTTGCAAGCCACCGTGAGACGGCATCAGATGTTGCAGCAAATGGCTGTTCTGCAAAGAAGGCTGCAGGAAGGCAAGCCGACTGGTGCTGTGATCCATGGTAGACTTGCCCCCATGCCGAGAGATTCTGGACTCGACCACGAGCACAGAATTGTGGGACGATACTGGGATGGTGACGCAGGCTGGTCTGCAGGGATGTCATTTCAGAAAAATTCTGTTGAAGGGGCAAAGGTGTGCCAACACTCCTGGTTGGGGGGTTAGAGGGCTGGTCCCATCCCAGAGGGGAGGGGGCAAGTGACGGCTGGTTGTGCCCTGGGAAGTAGGGGGTAAGCCAGGTTGGGGCAAGGATGAGGGCCTGACTTGCTCTTTACTCAAGCTACTGCTGCTGCTTGTCCAGCTGAGGGGGAGACCAGAGAAACTGCTGCCTGCCTCCTCACAGACCTAGGCCCCTGGGCAACAGATCTGCCCTGGCTACCCCTCTGTCATGGCCAAATCAGCTGCCATAGACAGCTGCCTAGAAGTTAGGAGGAGGAAACCAAGGTCTGGGGAAGACAACTGCTTTATTTATCCCCTCGTACATGATAACTTCGACCCCAGAGTTCCAGGTAAACGTAGTCAGTGGGTTGCTTGTCTGAAGCAACCTTCAGAACGTCGGTGCTTCACCTGCCAGCACCACATCTGTCATGAAGGCACCCACTTGATTCTGCCCCAGAAACTTCCTAGACTTTGAGGCGTAGCGGGGGAAGCTGGGGAGCAAGAATCCAATTAGCACCAGTCTCCTGCTCAGAGGGGTTGAGAGCCGTTAACACACAGTATCACATTAGAGTGTTATCGATTTTCAAAGTGACTGTCTTGCTTTTGACAGAATAATTTTATCATTCCCTTGGTCATTTTACTTTCTAATAGAGGAGAGAGTCAAAAGATCAAGACAAAACAAAAATTAAAAAAAACCCCTTTCAATGAGAAGAGACCTTTAGCTATATTTTTTGTTTCACTGCATCAGAACAGAGCTGATTTCAATATCAGTTAGTGGAGTTTGTTACTTACTTTTCAGTAATGCCTAGAGGGCTCCAATCCAGACTGGGGTGGCTTTGTGTTTGGTGCTTATGCCCCGTGTTTTCCACTCTTTGAAACATTCGAGTGAGTTTAAGTCACATGGATGTTGAGGGAAGGGCTGCCCGCTGTTGTCTGAATGTCCCCATTCACATGTTAGCACATTGTGCTGTGTGTAGACACAGTGAGTGATATTTCCTGCCTTGAACAGCTGAGAATTTAAATAGGCAAGAAAGACAAAGGGTCATGTTACAGATGGGAAACTGAGGCACTTTCACATCTTTGCTGGGGAAAGACTGCTGTGGAATTGAAACTCAGTCTTTCTTTAGAACCTAAGAGTGGCCATACTGGGTCAGACTAATGGTCCATCTAGCTCAGTATCCTGTCTTCTGAGAGTGACCAAGTCAGGTGCTTCAGAGGGAGTGAACAGAACCGGCAGTCACTGAGTGATCCATCTTGGTTGTCTGCTTCCAGATCCTGGCAGTCAGGGATTCCCATAGCATGGGGTTGCATCCCTGACCATCTTGGCTAATGGTTATTGATGGACCTATCCTCCATGAACTTACCTAGCTCTTTTGTTAACACTCTTATGGTTTGGGCCCTCACAACATCCCCTGGAAATGAATTCCACATGTTGACTGTGAGTTGCATGAAGAAGCACTTCCTTGTTTGATTTAAACCCCATGCCTGTTCATTTGGTTGGGTTCTTATGCTGTGTGAAGAAGTTTTACTTCCTATCTCCCCCCTAAGTCCTAGGGCTATCTGCAGCCATCCTTCCTTGAGTGGAAGGTGATGACTTAACACATGGCCAAGTTTAATAAGTCTTCTGGAGCTCAGGCTTCAGTGCCGTTGGCAGATGAGACTACTCATCTCTTGAGGTGACTTCACGGCCGCTCAGTGACTACAGCTCATTGTAGCTTCTTAACACTGCTTTATCCGAGTCGCTTTGCCAGCCATTTACTATCATTAGGCCTGCAACAGACAGAAATGAATCACAGCCAGATGGTGTACCTTTCAAGTTAGTCACTCAGGCTTCCATCGCCTGGAGCATATATGAAATATCTTCCACCTTGCACTTGATCACCGTCAACAAGACCTGAGCTGTGTGTAATCTCTTGCGAAGCAAATCAAGTTCTGTTGTTAGTGATGCCTTCAGCTCGGCAATACCAAACTCTCCAGTACCTCTCCGGCTAGGGAAGGCGGCCCCCCCTGGCATGGAAATCAGTTGCCCATCTGTTTGACCTCAGAACACACCCAGACACAAGATCCATCCCCATGAGCACCAGGGGCGAGCATGACCTTCAAAATGACCCAAGTGGGAAGAGAAAAGATAAACACAAGCTCCGGATTGAGAAATGGGTTCATTCCTAGTCCTGATTGACTCCACAAGTGATAAGATCTTATGAGACTTCCAAGACTTAATTTACTGCCATCCCATCATACTTCCCTTGTACTCCTCCCCGGTTCCAAATCTGGGCTACCATTGGCGGTTGTGGTACAAATCAGGTCAAAGGTCTCTCCCAAGCAGGGCCTGCACCTTCCATTTTTCATGGTGCACCTTGAAGATAAGATTTAGGGTGTTCAGAGTCGGATCTAATGCTCCCTGGGGTACATTGAAGGGAATTGCCCCACCACTGCTGCCTCGATGCATCCTGATCTTCCCCACACCTTTGTCTGAAACAGCTGAGATTGGCCATGGTCTTCCAGGAGCCCCTGAATTCCGTAGGCCAGTAATTTGAAGTAGTATGGGAGGATGAGGGATTCAAGACAAGGTGAACCAATAATCTGATCCAGCCAGGAAAGAGGAAGGACACTAGCCAGGCTAACTGGATTAGTGATAGAGACAGCTAGAGTAAGTCCCTATAGAGAGCTGGGCCATATTTCTACCTGTACATCTGATCCAGAGGCCACTGAAGCCAAGGAGACTGGTGCTGGGCCAGGTCCTCCTGGCCAACCTGAGCCTTTACTAGACTGAAAAGGAACATGTCATGTTTATAGGGAGGCAGCCAGGGAGTGGTAGGTGTGGTGTGACCGTAGGCCCTATCACACAGGTATAATGACCTGCTGCTTGGATTGAAAAAACAGGAGTGAACACCTGCCCAATGGGAGATTTGTCATTTACATCAGGGGGGCCAGGATTTTACCCCAGATCTCTTATCTGAGAGGCAAGACCAGACTCTATCTAGGTTTTAGCTGCTATAGGGGAAAGAGATTAGCTCAGACAGTCTCCTAATCTAGTACTTAAGTTTTTCCACACCACGATCCCATGTTTGAACAGAAAAGCTTTGACAAGCTGCCTTTCACCTAGCCATAAAAAATGAGAAGATGAAACTTACTGGGTAGGGGGACCCCTAAGTGGAGGGCCCATGGCTGCATAAGCAAGTCCAGCTGTTTCAGAGTACTTAGCTACGTCCCTGTTCCTTTCAAGATTTAAAATGTAGCTCTAATGTATCAAGCTTCCTAGCCACACACTTTAGGCTCCTATGGGAGCAGGTATGGCTGGGGATATGCCTTTATCAGAGTGGTTTGCAAAAGCTCATTAGCTGTTAGGGATATTTCAATGCATATGAAATAAGAAGCCACTAATTTGTATTTTAATATTCCTCCTGTGCCTTATTATCCGTATAAATTAAGTAAATTCAATCAAAGGCCATTTCTTATCTATTACATGTGCATGTTTTACCAGGGTGTTTCAGAGGGCTGGATCACTTACAAAGCAACAAACCAAGGGAATAGAAAACCAGAGATCTCTCCTGATCTATCAAAGTCAGAGGGAGGGAGAGTGCTGATCGCAAAGAAGTAGACTAGAGAAACAACAGTGTAAGCAGTAAAAAAAAAAAAAGAGAGAGCGAGAGCGAGTGAGCATTCTCTTTTCTCTTTCCTTTTGGCATCTTGAACTCTGAATTGCAAATTCCAAAGGGGGAGCCGTGTTAGTCTATTGTAGAAAGACAACAGAGTCTTGTGTCACTTTTAAAGACTAACAGATTTATTAATCGCATGAGCTTTCGCCTTTGTGGGCGTGTGGTTGTTTTGTGTTACTGTTTATGGGGCTAACTTTAATGTCTTAATATATATGGGAATGGGCCCAAATTATGGCTGATGGGGGAACCATAGCTTTGAGCTGCCTGACTGTTGTGCATGTAAAATCTCAACCAGGATGTTAATTGATGCAAGGGTTTCTTTTGTTTGTTTGGGTTTTGGTTTTATGCACAAAAAAAGCAAGAAGGACAAGGGGGTAAATGTGAGCATTTTTATCTAGAAGGTAGCGCTTCTCATATTTTGAGTCAGAGAGACCATCATGATCACCTAGTTCAACTCCTGCACGACGCAGGGCACAGAACCTCACCCGCCCGCACCTGTAATAGTTACCTAACCAATGATGAGTTATTACAGTCTTCAAATCATGGCTTTATGACTTCAAGGTCCAGAGAATCCCCCAGCATGTGAGCCTGCCCCATGCTACAAAGGAAGGCAAAAAGCCTCCACTGTGGTTGCGCAGGGCATCATATGGAGACGGGAAATGGGGCTAAACTTTCTGACCTCCTTATGCCATGTTAGAGGGAGCAAGGGGAAGGGTGGCTTGCCAGGGATTGGAAAGTTTGTAAGGGCTAAGAGCTGTAGTTGAAATTCATCCCCTGTGCAGAAGACGAAGGTAGGCAGTCAGGATTGGAGCTGAGGAGTTTATGGTCTTGTGTTGGTTCTCTACACGAGGGTGAATTTCAATATCCTGACACAAAGGGGAAGAGTTTGAGGGGGGTTTGATGTGAGAAGCCTGGGGCATCGCAGTTGTTGAGACTGGAACATTGGGAGAACACGGTGCAGCGTGACTAGGAAGGGGTAGGCGGCGGGCTGGGTTGCGGGGTTGCAGAACCAAAAGTGAAGGGTGCCTTGGATCTGGGATCCATTTGATCTGAAGCATCAAAGCCAAGGGGAGGGCTGGGTACAAGACTCTGGCTTTGTCTCCTCTCTCAATGTGCTGCTGGGGCTTGATGTGGCACAGTGGCTCACATCAGGCGGGTTTAGGAGGTGTTGAAATGGATTCCGATGCCACGTGGCTGTGAGTGGGACTGCATGATCTAGGGAGACAAACAGCAGAGAGCAGTCCCGTGTGCGGTTCTTCACATGTGAGACTAGATCCTGCTGTTAGCTATCTCCTGCACAACCATTCATTCTGCCCTGCAGTCCAGAGCCTTGCCTCTCCACATGGAGGGTGGTAGCCCCAAAGCTGTGTCCTCATACAACGTTAACAGGTGTTCCACACAGAAGCCAGGCATAGCTCCGTGCTCAGGCACCGCAAGGCGAAGAGCAGCGCCGAAAGCAGTGTAGCTGAGGGCTTGCGTTGGCTTGGAGGGTGCAGGTGGAAGGTCAGTCTTCGGTCTGTCCATCTTCTTCCTTAGTTAATACACCATGTGCTGGTGCAGGGGCCTTTCTGAGCCTGCTGATTGCCCAGCTCAGGGAAGTGCAACCTGATCATTGTGGCTGAAAAGGAGACGCTCAGACCCTCAGCGACTTTGAAGGTCAGAAGGGACGAATGTGATCATCTAGTCTGACCTCCAGCACAACGCAGGCCACTGAACCTCCCGCCCACTCCTGTAAGAGACCCCGAACCTATGACTGAGTTACTGAACATCTCAGATCATGGCTTAAAGACTTCAACGTACAGAGGCTCCACCTGCAAGTGAGCCATGCCCCATGCTGCAGAGGAAGGCGAAAAAACAAATTCTTTCCTAACCTCAAATAGGGTGATCAGCTAAGCCCTGAGCCTATCTCCCCATCCACCAGTTGTTCCTGGCAGGATTGAAGACTCAGCCTGGTTCCATGGCTGAAACTGCCCTACAGAGCTGGAAAGCTCCAGGGGAATGGCAGAGGTGTGACCCAGCTGCTTTGGCTGAGCTGTTGGGGAGGCTAAGACTGTGATGGCAGGAAGGGGTGTGAACCCGGATCAAGGTGTACCATTAGAGCTGGGTGTTGTTACCTCTCGTCCTGTTATTGGGGAGCTGCAGGTTACAGGGATGGGCAATTTGAGGTGTCCCAGACTAGAATTACCAGGGGTGTGGGGTGTCAGGAGTGACATGCATGCACCTGTAGAATGTCACCTGGGAAGTTTGTACCTGTGGCCCCTGTACAAAGCTCCAGCAATGGCCATCAATCCCTTCTTTTTGGGAGCCTCAAAAGAATCTCGCTCCTCAAAGCCACCTCTTCCCCATGAATAAACCCAAATTAGTCAGAGCACCCAGGTGAGACCCCATTGAAGTCAGCAAAGTCACCCCAGTGGAGATTGTGGCTGTGAAGTAAGCAGGAGTGGGTGGATATATGAGATCCGAGCAAAAAGGCTCTACAAAGCCCAGCAATCTGGGCTGCCTGATGGAAAAAGCTGCCCTGAACCACTTAGCCATTCAAAACATATGACGGCTGTCTCTAAATCCCTCCCTCCACATAAAGCTGAAACCTAACAAGACATGGAAGGAATGAGCTCCTTGCCTAAAGACACTCCCCCTCCTCCCCTGCCCCACTTCTCCAGGAGGGAGGCAGGGAGGAGGAATTTCAGAGAGGCATTCTCCGTGCCTGGGAGCCGTTCACTTAAACATCACGCTGCAGACGCTGAGAAACCCACCCAAGGATTCCGGCTTCTTTTCCCTGAGGCTGGGGTCGCATTAAGTTCTTTTATCCTAAAGCAGGTTTTCAAAATTGCTGGCTGCCTCCACGCCTGGTGTGACATAAATCCTCGCTGGAGACGGGAAGCAATTACACTCGGCGCTGAGGAAGCAAGCGGGGGCCCAAAGGAAAGTTCTTGTTTAAAGAAAGGAGGCCAGCTTGCTTGGAGCTTTGATGTTTTGGGGCGGGGGTTCCTGAGGTGCAGAAAGAAAGTATGCAGCTCATCAAGGCAGTGGTGACTCCTTGAATAAGCTCCAGCCCGGGGAGCTCCAGGCATATCTACACTGACATCCATGGGGTGTGATACATTAAAGTTAGACGGGCAGCAAATTCTCTCAGGTGCCCACGGCTTAATTTGTGCTGGGGCTTGCCAGGGCTGAGTCTGCTTTGGCTACAGGGAGGTGTAGGACCGGGACAGCAGGAAGTGTGCTGAGCCCGGATCGAGGCGTACCATCATATTGGGCATGTGGCAGCTGGTAGCCCTGGCATCTTTGGGCTTGTGCCACGTCAGGAAAGGCAAACTATTGCTTGAGCGCCGTTACCTCTTTCCTAACAATGAAGCACTGCAGTGACTTTTCAGCGGCAGAAGGTCTGGAGGAAATGATGCAGGATTGGGGGCTGGCTTATACGCTGCTGTGGCTTCACTGCTCCGATACCTGAGCTAGCTAGGCAAGCTAGCTCAGATATGGTGCCGCGTGCGGCACTCACACCCAGGACTGCAGGGTGCACACACCCATCATCTCGTAACCACTGTGCCCCAAAGCAGGCCTCAGGAGGAAAGTTGACTCAATGGCCACTTTATCAAACAGGACCCATTCCTCTTCTCTGCCCCAACACCGCCTCCTCTGTAATATCAGGATCCCGTGCCTTCTTCCCAGTGGGGCTGTGAGGGTAAAGTAGTGAATGTCCTCCAAGTGCTTTCAGTCTCTAGGATGGAGCCATCAGCCCAAGCAGAGACCTGGCCACAATGCTCTGTGGGAAACTCTGCAGCAGAAGACACAGCTTTCCCAGGGAAGCCCCGAGAGCCGTGGGGAGAATGTGAAACAAGGCTGCGGCCTCTTGCACTTTGTTTTCCATTGGTCCCGTAGTGGTATTATCTGTTATAACCTGACAGCATTGCTGGCTAGTCACTTTTGAGGGGGCTATCGTTGAAGTAAGACATCAAGTAGATTTACAGGGGCTGCCTGAAATAATAGAGCTTATAGTGCATGCATTTTCCTAACAGATGGACGTGCAGATTTACCTGTCAGACAGTTGCATTAAGGAAACTGATAGCGGATCCCAGACATGGCTGAGCTCTGTTTAACCCTTCTCCCTGCTATGGAAGATATATCGTCAGATGGTGACAAGGTGCACTAATAATATATACTTGGATCTTCTTGATTTCAAAGGTGAGTTCTCTTAGTGCGACTTTATAAATGGTGAAACCGAGGGCCCAAGGAAATTGGAATCACAAATGACCGATAGGAAAAGAATCAAGATTTTGGGGGTCCTAATCCATTTACCTGCTGCACCAATCTGGTAGTGCTGCTTCAGGTTATGCTCTGCAGGTTAGATGAGGGGCAGATCACACGGCGCAGCAGATCTGTGGGTCATTCTCTCCATGGGTATGTCTACACAGCAGTTGGAGGTGTGACTCCCAGCTTAGCCAGACCTACACAGGAGAGCTGTACTGGTGTGGCCGTGGCAGTGGGGGCAGAGAGCGGCTACCACTCCACATCTGAGCCCATTGCAGACCCTAGTCACATACCCGGGCTAGCTAGACCGACCCAAAGCCCTGTTTTCAGCCACTAGATCAGTCAAAAACCCACCTAAGTGCTCCTCCAAAGCAATCTAGAAAGACGAGGAATTAAAGGGAATGGCAGCAAAAGAAAGGATGAGGAGCCATGGACAGCTCAAGCCTCCTTCTTTGCATTTCCAAATGACTTCGAAAGACTGTCCGTTTTGTGACAGCCCACCAGCCTTTCATAGGGGAACTGCCGGGTCACAGCCTCCAAGCAGAACGACTCCTTTCATATCTCCCAGAGTCTATATTCAGGCCCTTCCTACAGGAAATGAGACAGGTCTCCATGGATCGTGCAGTAGTAGATTGCGCCTCTCTCTGACCTGTTAGAATCCTTTGGAAGGGGGAAGAGAACAGAGGATATAAAGGAATGAGCGAATATATCAGTAGAGAGATTTTTTTTCCTTCTGAATTTCAAAAGCTTTTTGTTAGTCCCCAATAAGAGGCTGTTAAGATGATGTGTTGACTAGTTAAAACCTGTGAGAGATCAGTATGTGTGGAGCGAATAGAAACAAATGGCCAATTCTCAGCAAGGAAGAAGTGACTGGTGGGGGAGTTCTCGGTGCTAGTGGGGTTCTCATTCAGCCTGTGTACTAATGATGATGACCAGGGATAGCTAAAGAAAGACCAAAGTTAGCTGAGCACTCAGTTTGATTTGGCTTACTCAGTCCTAAGAAAGACTGTAAGGAGCCCCGGAAAACTTTAACACAACTGGGATCCACGTGGCCAGATCCCCTGCATTGGTAGAAATTGCCTTAGCCACACTGGCTTCCTTAGTATGTCAGTGATTTCCACGTGCTACGGGTGAGGCCTCATTGTGAGCAGACAGACAACACCCCAGACTAGAGGGGACACAGGGAATTCCCATCTGGCAGGGGGCTCTGATGCGTAGCGCTACCTCCTCTGGCTTCTTTGGCTGCCGTATGTCTCCAGTCTGAAGACGGAGGTCCGAGCAGCCAAGCACAGCCTGCTGCTGGGGTGGGGGGGTTCTAATTAGTCCACAACCCTTCCAGAACATTCTGAGCAGGAAGTTCATTAGCAGAATCTCATTAGGAGAGCAGAGAAGCCAGACTTGCTGCTTCACCTCAGATCTCTCTCTCAATCTGTCTGTCTCACCTCATACTCTCTCTATCCGGCTGCAGCAACCACTGAGGCTTCTGGGAGGGTGCTGCAGTCAGTGGCAGGGAGCTGAATGAGAGATGACATTGTCCCCGTGCTGTCTGACCCCTGCTTCCAGTCCCTGCCTCCTCACAGCATGCTGTTATTTCCAGTAAAGCAGGCACGAGCAAGTCCTGCTATCTGTTTTCCTGTAAGAGCCACAAAGTCCCCCACAATAATTTGCATTTGCTGGTCTGAGCTTTTTTCAGACATGTCCCCACTTCCCCTCCTTCCCCAGGTCTCTCTCCACTCCCGTACCTTCATCTTGCCATACAAGAATTAGAGCCAAATTGAATTAGAGTAATTAAGCAGAGTTTGCTGTCTGGCACCTGAAACCAGCCCCTCCTTTCATCTCAATCAACTCTCTTTTTTTCTGAAGTGGAGCTAAAAGGGTGACCAAAGTTAATTTGTACCGGGGAAGTTGCAGCTGGGAATGGGTCACGATGAGGAAATGTGTGAGAGGGGAAGAATGGCTGGCTAGCAGATGAGTTCCTCTGTGACAAGACAGTGGTCCATCTACACTGGAGCCTGAGGAGTGTTTTCCAGCTCACCTCGCTGTGCATGGTCTACTTCTGATTGAACCAGAAGGCTAAAAATAGCAGGGTTGCTGCAGTGGCCCAGGTCGGAGCATGAGCTAGCCACTCAACTACATTCCTAGGGCCTGGGGACTGTACTCGGGTGGCTAGCTTGCGCGGCTGTATTTAGCACACAGGTCGATCAGAGTTAGAGCACGTACGTGTACCCGAGCTGGGAATTTTACTTCCAGCTGCACTGCAGGCGTACACTTCATGGCGACCCATGTCAAATAAGGGCCGTGACTCTTACTAGACATGTGATCCATGGTGCCTCTTCTTGTTCTCCAGGTGAGAGTCCCATGGGGCCGCGTATGATCCTGGAGATAGATACGAAGGCATTGCTCTCTCAAATGGGGACGAACCCATGACACCGCATTCTCAATCCTGTGCTGGTGCCTGGCCAGGTCGGTCCCCTCCTATACAGATGATGGGGTCAGGTCCGTCCTTCCCCTGCCAACAGTCTTTCCTTGTGGTGGCAATGGGACTGGTCACCCTTTCCATCCTGATGGTAGGCATGTGATATCTCTTCCCATCTCAGCAACGGCTCAACGGGTACCTCTCTGCATCTCAGCAAGGGACGGGCAATCTCCTTTCCCATCTTGGCAAGGCCCCATGGATGCCCTTTCTTTTAATGGAGACTGATCGTTCTAACAAGTGTGTGTTTATTTATAAGACATATCCATTGTCACTGGTCACCTTGTACTGAGCTTATGGACCCCGGACCTTTGTACACTAAACAAGCAGAAGCTGTGAGGCCTCTAGAAGCTTTTCCGGCATCCCCTCATCTGTAAACAAACACCTCTCTGCATTGGCTGGGAGACCCTCTGACATTTCAATCTGTGCCCAGATTTATAGGAGGGAAGATGGTGGCTTATCTGTTAAATGAAGTGTCTCAAACAGGGATTCCCATTTCGATTTACTAAGACAGTTGTTAGAGAATAATTAAGCACCATTTCATGATGGAAAACATATTTATGGGAAGTTTAACAACTGTAGCCTGCAAGAGAGAAATATATTCTGTATAACTGATTGGGGTTTCATATACTGTAACTGTCCTATTAAATCTCCGGGGAAGGCAGAGCTTAGAGTGGTCGAAGCACCGTGCAGAATTTAAAGAGCAGTGGTCTGCGTTAGCTGGCTGAGCATGCTCTGTTGAGACACAGCTCCATGTTGAACCTGTTGAAGTCAATAGCATGGCTCTTGATTTAAATAAACTCAGGCTCCACCCTGTCATCAGGACCCCCCTACTGCTCTTGAAAAGTTTGAGGACCCTGGAAATGTAGCCAGCTGGGTTTATGGCTTGATCCCCTGTGAAAGATATACCGATTGGTGCACTGGCCATGCCTTTCATTCTCAAGATGCTCTGATGGTCAGCTTGGAAAATTCAGTCTTGTTGAGCTGATATGATTAAAACGGTGTGAATAACAGATTTTTTTTTAGTTCAGAGTGGGCGGGTTGGCTCCCGTATTCTGTCTTGGGCCCTTCTCTGAGGCTTCATGGATCCTGAATGAAGACTGTCAATATGATTAAAGTACCCTGTTTCCTGCCATTGTGTTTTCCCCCCCAAGGTTTTTGTGGGTGCTAAGGAAACACTGCCAAAATATCGACCACCCTTTAATGGAAAAACACTTTTGTGCATCACAATGTTCCGCTCCTTGATTCTAGCGACTCACTTCATTACCTTACCAGCTACATAACATCTGAGAGTCAGCTGCCGGTCATCCAGGATGGGTCCACACTGCCCAATTGTTCTGTAGGGCCCCACTGGACACAACCAGAGTCCTTCTCACTAGGCTAAACGAAGCAGTTGCAAACATGTATGGCTACACATTCACACCCAAGCACAAACAGACACACTCAGAGTGGCACACATTTGTAGACACTGTCACACAGCTGCAGAATGATATACGCACACTCAAATGCACGCGTCTGCGTAGACGCAGACCTGTATCTATAACTGCACTCACGTATACAGAAAGGCTGACACCCAAACCCATTTACACATATTTGCATTTGCTCCCACAGAGAGATGCACGCTCTGGCTCTATACGCACAGATCACCTTTTCTCCTTCCCTATTCCATGACATTTCACTGCATCTCTTTTTATTTCTCTTTAGAACATATTTTAACCAATAAAATAATCATTATTGCTGCAATTATTTTCAAGCAGATTAAATATCTGCCAGGCTTGCAGTTCCCGTAGAAAAAAGGGGGAGACATAAAGCATCCTAGTGCATAAAAATAGAGAGAGAGGAAAAAAAAGAAGATGACATTTCAGCCCAATCCCTCATGGGGCTGTGTAGTTACTGGGAACATTTGCATATTTTTAATGTACTATCTCTTTAATAAATTCACCCCTCTAGACATTCAAAATGGTGTATGTGCCCAAGTGTCACTGAAAAATGGGGAGTGTTATTTAGCTGAGCTTCTCTGTTAAGCTGTACAGTTCACAAGGGGGGGAGGTGGGGGGTGGTGGAGAGAAGACAAGTCATTTTTACATATACACCAGCAGGATGAGCTGCCTGCTCAATTTTGGACCGTCTCTGTGAATATGACCTCTTTTGAACTTGACCAGAATTCCCAAGGGTTCGCATTCAAGTGCTGGATTACTTGCTATTAAATTGGAATCCAAGGAAGAAAAAGACTTAAATTCTTCCACTGACCTGTTAAGCTTCTCGAGAGTTGAAAAATCTCCTGTAATTCCAACTTGTTTTTCATTTTGACTAGCATGCAGCCCAGCCCCAAACTTTCAGTTTAAGCCTCTTATGGTAGATTTCTGTGTTGTGGAGATCGGACCTTCCATTAAGTTCCTGTGTTGATTTCAGGATAGAGGCATGAAGGCTTAGCTGCTGTTTTCTGCCAGGTTTCGTCAATGGCTTTGCAGGATCGTTGTTTAAGGTTCAGTAATAAATATTAAGAGGGAGGGTTTTTGGAAGCTGTCAGCATTGGCTTGACTCTGCTCATGCAGTGGGAAGCACAGTTGAGTTTGGAATATCTCATCGGGTTGGTGCTCAAGGCGAAGGATGACAAGATCAATGAGCCTTTCTCATCCTGGATGGTCCTTTCTTCGTAGATTGTCCATACTGGTCGTTCTTGTGCTCTCTGAGCTGGACTTTGTACCCTGCCCTTTGTCCCTGGGAAATAAGTTACCACAAGGAGATAGCTGCTCTGACTGGCTGCTCGGGAAATTGTACACTGCACATTGCTAAGAAATGGGACCATTTCTCCTTCCAGTGGTTGGCCCAGACTAAGGACATAAGCCCTGTTACTTCCAAAAGCCGTTGGAGTTTCTCCTTTAGTTCAAATGACTGAATCTGTGCTTTGATGCTGAAGATGTAAGCTTCTACCCTTCCAGAAAAAGCTACAGTGAAAGAGGTCGGGAGTAGAAGACAGTTCTGGATTCAACTCTGTTGTCCTACCACAAGTTTCAGCTGTGATTTTAGGGACAACACTTAATCTCTCAGCTCTCCACCTGGACAATGGGTTTAATAATGCTTCTGTTCTCCTGTCCTTGTCTATGTAGGGCTTATCTCTTGATGGTGTAAGGTGCAAGTCAACCCTTAGTGGTAAGCATAGTAGAATGAGGCCTTATCTCAAATGAAGCTACTGGGTGCTACTCAGGGCTCATCTAAAATGGTTTGTGACAAAACATTTATTTTCATAAAAGGTGTCTTCACAGATCATTTCATGTTTTTATCAGAAGACTTGATACCCAAAAAATGCTTTCAACCATAATATTTCAGCAAAAACCCATATTTTGATTTAGAAGTGCTGCCACAGTGCCTCATGGGACTTGTAGTTTGAAGGCCTCATGCTCCCAGTTTCCTCTCTGGGATGGGCTACTCAGCCAACTTTCATCTCCCATGATGCCGTGCAGCCAAGCAATTGCCATGATGTGCCTTCTCCTTTCACCAAGAGAGTAGACCATGATGCCTCCTCGGAGATGCATTCCAGGTTATAGAAGAGAATGGGAGCATGAGGCACCTGAAGTACAAGGCATCATAACTTCCTTTCTTTCTTTTTTTTTTTAAGTTGGCTAAAAACTTGCAATGTTCTGTGTAAAAAAACTCCCCCATTTTCTGACCCACTCCAGACCTACTGCAATACAAGGAATGATTGAAGCAAGTGATGTCATACGATGCCTTCTCTCCACCATTCAAAGCTGGGCCCGTCTGTCCTCAGTGCCTGAAGACTCAGGATGAGCATTGAATCTATAAATAAGTTTTAGATGATGCACTTCTGCAAGTTGCCTTCCAAAACACCTGGCTCGACTCTTTTGTCAGCAGGACAGAGTGAGGGAGAAATTGTGGTTGAAACAAATGCAGAAGATACATTAAGAGAGTAAGTAATGAGATCTGGGCGAAATTGCATCTGATGAAAAAGCAATCTGTAGCTTACCACGTGAGGAGGAGGGATTTGACAGAATAGAGGGACTCTCCAAGAAAGAATGAAGGAGAACATTACAAACAGGCAAAGACAGCCAGGTGTGTTGTGCAGACAGGGAAAGTATTTAAATTAGGAAGTACTGGAAGAGGTTGTTTTATTATTCTCTTTTATGGATATTAGTCTCTGTATTGTCTTGGTTATGGACAGAGAGAAATAGGGGAAAAGGGTGTTTGGAAAATGGGGAAGTGAGTTACATTGTGCATGAATGAAGGAGCCCTTTAATTGAGAAGAAAGAACAGAAAATACACAAAAAACATCAGTGAATCAAAATTGTTGATATTATTGTCATAGTTGAGACTGGATCAGGGTCACGGTCCCCTTGGTGCTAGGAGCTGTACACACATTCAGCGAAAAGACACTCCCTGCCTCAAAGAATCTAAGGCCTTGTCTACATTGCACGGAGAAGTCCACCTTTGTAGGTGGCTGGTCTCTGGCCTAAGGAGGGTAGTGTGGATGTCTGTGTCCTCACCAAGAACATATCCACTGAGCTATAGGGATCATGTGGGGAGCTGAGAGGCCATTCTTTCAGTTCTGATGGCAACTTCCTGTCAGGAAACTGGCTGCTTCACAGTCTCCTGGGCTCTTGGTGGGGGGGCTGCCCCACTCCTCATTCCCCACCAGGAGCCAGTGGAAGCTGCTCAGGTCTTCTCCCCTCACCGTTTCCTGTTGGGTGTAGTGTCCAGCTGCTCAGCTATCCAGAGGGAGCTGGGCTCTAGCGGCCTGGCTTTCTTTCACAAAGCAATGAAATAGAGAAGAATGACAGCGAACAGCCGGCGAAAGGCACGCAACATCTGCACGAACACTGCCTCACCCTAACTCCACCAACATAAACCCTACACCTCTAGTTGAGCTCGTCTGTGACGTTGGCCTAGCAGGGGCATTACAGCAGCAGGCGGAGCGTTTCCGTGTGTCCCCCACTGCCCTTTTGCTGAGAACAGCTGACTTTTGTCAACAAAACTCTGTAAATGGAGACCAACCTTAAGTAATTTCTTGTATGATTGGGGCTGGTTCTCATGAGGGTTGGGGGGTGAGTTGAGCGGTTCCCTATATCCAGACCCTGAACCAGAATTCTTCTTAGAGATTCACTATTTTCATTATTAGTCATTTTCTTGCAGGTTTTTTTTTTTTTTTTTCTGCTGAGATGCCCTGAAAAAGTCCGTCCTTGTGAAAGGAAGCAGAAAAACCATTGCATGGCAGCATCGTGGATCATAGTATGTGACTTGATGCCTTTTCTGTCTGTGCTTTGCGCCCTTCACGTTTGTTGTCTGCGAAGGCAGTAGGTCATTTCACATTCAATTCAATGCACATGCTGTGTGCTCTCACTCGCCCCAAGACCTGGCTTTCATTCTTCTTTCTTTCTCATTGTCCTTGTGTTCTGTGACACGGCCCATTTGGAATGAAGGGACAGACTATCAAAGGCAAGTTCCAGAGGGAGAGCCGTGTTCATCTAGGTCAGCCAAACAAAGAAGGAATCTGGTGGCACTTTTAAAGACTAACAAATCTATTTTATCGCATGAGCTTTCATGGGAGAAAATCCCACTTCGTCAGACGCTTTGTAGTAAGCGCCCCATCTTTTAACCCTATTGTACAGTGGAAACTGAGGCAGAGAAGATAAGTGATTTGCCCAAAGTCTCACAGGAAGACTGTGCAAAGCATGGACTTGAATGCAGGTCCTCAGCTAATGTCCTAATCATTGACCCATCTGTCCTCTTTAAATTCCTTCTTAATTTCACTCACGCCGCTGTAAACCATTGAAGTCACTGGCATTACACTAACTTATAACTGGGTCAGCAAGATCCAAAGCCTGTCCTCGTTTTATGGCATTGTACTCAAGGAGTGGAGGTTTCGTCACAACATTTTACCCTGGATGTTCTCTCCCATCCCCAACAGCTCTTCTCCTGGGCCACGTGAACCTTGGAGAGCACACACCAGCCAGCCTCCAACAACCACCCACACCTTTAACAGCGGCTGTTTGCTCACATCACCAGCATTCCCAGCTCTGCATTCAGACTGGCTGGTGACATTTCACATATCCTAGGCCTCATTAGCATCTCGGCGAGACGGCCATAATTATGCAGTGGACATCGTTAGATAGACACGTTGAGGTCATGTTGACTTAACAAGATCAGCCTGACATATCTGTGGAATGTACCTGTTTGTTTATTTCCCCCATCTGCTTGGGTGATGCTGAAAATGTTAACGAGTGGGCTAGGATGCTGGGTACTAGCTATGTTTAATTTTAACTCTCGGAGGAACCTATTTGAAGCTCAGCTTGAGTTCCCCTATCCAGGAGGAGTGTGCAATCTGCTCAGAGTAGCACATTCCTTGTGCTGGTGGTGGCTGGCCCATGGAGAGAGGTCGATGGGCACAAAAGGGGTGTTCCAACCCTGAGATGTCTCTCTAAATTTCACCCTGAGTGGGTTGCGATGGCATTGTAAGGGAGGGAGCCTAGTGGGACAGAAAAGAATAGAGCAAGGGAGCTGCTTATCAGGAAGGATGAAAGTGTGACTAGGTGACTCTGCAAAGAGCCGGTGCTTTCAGGGTTGGCTGCAATAGTGAGATATAAATGGAAGGTCTGGCTGCCCCACACGCAGTGTCCCCTCAGCCCCGATTAATGGCACTTTCTTCTCATTCCAAAATAGCTCCCACCTTTTGAGATTGGTGCTGAGTTGCTGGGTCCTGTTTTGTCCTCCGGGGGGCAGCCCCAGTGGTCTGGAGGAGGAAGAAGGTGACTTGGATCCAGGTTCTCAAAGGTGTTTAGATAGTCACTCCTCCTGGAATCAGTGGGAGTTAGACACCAAATAACATTGAGGATGTAGGCCTTCTCAGCTCCACCTGGACCTAGAGTCCTTCAGCGCTCCCTTGAACACCCTCTTTGGTTTGAACTCTTCAGGCCCTGTGCAGGAACACAGCCCTTGAATCAGTGCATTAATATGTTCCATCTGCCTTCTTTTTTCTCTCCAAATTGTAGCTGGAGCTGTTTAACTCCAGCCCTGAGGGGTGAGAATTGTAATTTCGCCTATCAGCTTATTCCCACAACTGATCTTTCCCCGACTTCCTCTGTGGTGAAAGCCAATGCAAAGACTGAATGAAAAGGGAGCTTTTGGACTAAAAGACCATCACACACGGCAGCTTTATCTCTGACTTAGTGAGAAAGAAAAAGCCATTTCCTTATCTGGGTCCTCTGAAACGAATGCTGGTGAAATGTTACAATTTAATTAACTCAGTGGTCTCCTAGGCTGAAGGAGGGCAGCAAAGATAGAGCACCTGTAGCTGGCGGATTTTTGCCTTATATATCCATAGGCACCCACCCACCTGTGCATAATCACGCCTCCCACAAACTGTAATTGAGCCCCCAGCCCCATGAAATACTCAAGGATTAGATAGGTGGGACCCAAGCCAATTGAGGCAGTTTCTATCATGATCAAATCCCAAAAGGACATAGCTTTCTTGCAAAGAAAACACCGCCCAGGCAAACCCAAAACTTTCCTGTATGTTTGGCCATCTCTAGCCAAGAGTAAAGAAGAGCTGCAGCCACTAAATCCAGATCCAGGTCTACATTTGGGAACTGAGTTTCCCCTTACAGCGCCTCCATTTTCAGGTCCAAGTGCTGATGGCAGCGCTGTTTAGGACAGCTGAGAACTGCTCTAGTCTAGGAGAGCAGGTGGTGGCCCCGAAGAGTCATCCATTGGCCAAAAATAGCTGAAACCCATGGGCTCTTTGGCCAGGCCCCCCTCTCACTCTCAGCATCTCGCCTACACCAGAGTTGGGAGGTATATGTGGTGTAGAAACTGGCTTTGTGCCAGGCAGGGTGTCACCTCTGCTGGGAGAATTCTGAATTGGCCAGATCTGGCTAGTTTCTGACCCCCATTTGTGGCGCAAAGGGCTAGAGGGAAGCCCTCCCTCCACATGTTCGAAACCATATAGAATACTAGAAAAGTTGAGCTAGAGGAGACCTCAAGAGTTCATCTAGTCCAACCTCTTGCACTGAGGCAGGACCAAGTAAACCTAGATCAGCCCTAACTGGTGTTTGCCCAGCCCAACTGTTAGTCCCCATTTTGTAGTTATGTGTTTGATTTTTCCTTCCTATGTGTAGGACTTTGCATTGGATTTACTGAATTTCATCTTCTTGATTTCATACCAATTCCCCAATTTCTCAAAGTCATTTTGAATTCTCCAGAGTGCTTGCAACTCCTCCAGCTTGGTATCATGTACGTTTTATAAGCATACTCTCCCCTCCTTAATTCAACTTATTAATGAAAATATTGACTAGTAATTGACCCAGAACTGGTCTCTGCAGGACCCCATTAGATACTCCCTCCCAGTCTAACAAGGAACCTTTCATTACTATTCTGGGACGTGGCCTTTTAACCAGTTGTGCACTCACCTTCTGGTAATTGCACCTAGAAACCACATTTCCCTAGTTTGCTTTATGAGGCTGTCGTGTGGGACTGTGTCAAAGGCCTTACAAAACCCAAGATCTATCACTTCTATTGCTTCCCCCCATCCACTAGGTCAGTACAGTAATGCTGTCAAAGAAGGAAATTAGGCAGGTTTTGCGTGATTTGTTTTTGACAAATCCATGCTGGCTATTACAACCCTGTTATCCTCTAGATGCTTACACATTAATTGTTTAAAAATATGTTCCAGTATCTTTCCAGGTATTGAAGATAGGCTGCCTGGTTTCTAATTCTCTGGCTCCTCTTTCTTCCTCTTTTTAAAGAGAAGTACTGTCTGTGGTCCTTTGGAACCTCACCCATCCTTCCAGAGTTCTCACAAATAATTACTAACGGATCCAAGACTGTGTCAGCTACTTCCTTAAGTATCCTAAGGATGAATTTTACAGACCCTGCTGACTCAAATACAGCTGTTTATCTAAATATACATCAACCTGTTCTTTCCCAATTTTGGGTTGTGTTCCTTCCCCTTTGTTGCTAATAGTGTTAAGTATCTGTCACCATTAATCTTTTTAGCGAAGACTGAAGCAAAATAGGCAGGGAACTACTCAACTTTCTTGATCTTATGTTATTAACTCTCCTTCCCCGCTAAGTAGAGGACCTAGACTTTCCTTTGTCTTTCTCTTTCTCCTAACGTATGTAAAGAACCTCTTCTTATTGCCTTGGATGTCCTTTGCTAGGTGTAACTCATTCTGTGCCTTAGCCTTTCTGATTTTGTCCGTGAATGCTTGTGCAATTCTTTTGCAATCCTTCTTAGCATTTCATCCACGTTTCCACTGGTTTTTTTTAGGATTCCTTCTTTATTTTCAGGTCATTAAGTGGAGCTATACAGCCTCTGGACATTCTTCCTATCTTTCCCTCGCATCGGAAGAGTTGGAAGTTGTGTGTTTAATAATACCTCCTTGAGAATGTGCCAGATCTCTGAAATCCTTTAGCCCTTAGATTTTTCTCTCTATGGAGCCTTACCTACCCGTTCTTTTAATTTGTTGAAGTCTGTGTTTTTGAAGTCCATCGCATTGCTTCTGCAGCTCTCATGCCTTTCTTTTGTTTTTATCATTTCATGATTATTTTCACCCAAATTGCCTTCCACCGTCAGATTCAGAACCTATTCATCCCTGTTGGTCAGAATCAAGCCTACAATTAGTAATTACTAATGATCACGCCAACACCCACACAGCCTCAGGGTGCATAGAACTGGGACCATGGGTGTTTCATCTGACGTCCTAGCCGTACATCTGACATCCTGACCTGTTGTAATCAGCGGGGGTTGTTCTGCCGTCTGCAATTGGTGTTGGATCAGACGCTGATGGATCAAGGCAAGATGTGAGGCTGGGGCTGGGAGGGAGGAAAGCCTGCATTTCTCAAAGAAAAGGAGGTCTGACAACAAAGGAAGAAAAGTGACCAGGGAAATTATTTTTAAAACCCATCCCACAAAACGAGCGTGCATGTGCAGTGAGGTGCAATGCCTGGGGTTGTGTTTGGCAGAATGAAAATCTCAGTGTGAGAAAACAAAGAAACCCAGCTACTGAATCTTCCAAACCAGCCGCTCTTAGGAGAATGAGCAATAATGGGAAATAAATCTGTATCAAATTTCTAGCAGACAAAAGACAGGAAATAGACATTGTGCGAGGTGAGGCCCTGAAGTTCAGGGAGTGCTTGGCCCCAGTGGCAGAGTTGGCTGTTGTGGGAGGCAGACGGGAATACCAGGGGACATGGCAGAACTCAGAGATAAGGAGTGCTAGCAGAATTGGACAGGGGAAAAAGTCTTGAAAAACAGAGGCACTACACAGCAGGAACGAGGAGCTCAGGCAGAGCTCCTCCTTTCCCACCTGTCCCAGACTAGCTCTCCTTCAAATCCTTGTCTTTGGCTCCCGCTCCTAGGGGCACGTCTCCGATTCCATGAGATCTGAAGGGGGAGAAAAACCCACAAACTTATAGCCCTTGCCGTCAGAGAACAATTTATTATTTATAATGCTCAGCTGTAAGCAATAAACACAGGCACCAAATGTAAATTCTGTCACTTCCTCTACCTTCTCCATATAATTCCCCCGCAAATTTACATCACTCACCGTCTGACTTAATGTGCTTCTATTTGTCTGATCTGCACATTTCCGTCTGTGTTTTTATGATAAAATAAGATGCCCGGGGAGAGACTCTCTCCTCCCCACCCCCAGTCAAGTAAATTAAATTCATTTACAGTGTGAAGGGGTAATCTTCTATTATAATGATTCACAGTATCGTTACAGGTCACAGAGCCAGGCTGTAAGACACAAGACTGCACTAGCGGGCAATCTATAAGGCTTTGTCTGTCCTGACTGCCAATATGATCTGTCAAGCCATAGGTGAAGGGGAGGGGCTATGATGTCCAACTTCCAGTGCAAACTCAGTTCAGTCTAGATAGACTGCCAGCATTTTAATTGGAGGGCTCCAGAATCTAAGATTTCCCTTTTAAAAAATTATGTTTCCATCATTTACAGTTGTTAAGATAACTTTGCAGAATGTGAACTGAGCATCAGTTGGTGCAGTGCGAGCTGCCTGAGTCTGCAGACGGCCTGAAACAATTGATCTCTTCCATTCATTCCTATGGAACAAACTCGGAAACCCAATGATTTAAATGTTCGTGTTGGGCCAGAATTTCAATGCTGGTCAAAGAAAGAGGCAAATAAGGTCAGAGGAAGGATGAGCTTGCAATTAAGGTTATATATTAGGACTCCAGAGACTTGGGGGTCGATTTCTGCTTTTGCCACAGATCCCCGGTGTAATCTCGGGGCACATCAGTTAATCTCAGTATGCCTCAGTACCCCATCTGTAAAAAGTGGTGATAATGTCTGCTTTCACTTACACTTTCTTTACCTTAAAACAAACAAGGAGTCTGGTGGCACATTTAAAAACTAACCAATTTATTTATCGCATATGATAAATGTGTTAGTCTTCAAAAGTGCCACCAGACTCCTTGTTTATTTTGTAGAACTGGATTAACACAGCTACCTCTTTGCAATTTATTTATCTTGCCTACTTTGATTGTAAACGGTTTGGGGAAGGGGTTGTCTGTTTGTATATATTTGTACAGCATCTACCATCATGTGTTGCTGATTGCCTTTGGGACTTCAAAATGTTATTGTAATAAAGCTGATGGGACTTGGTCGGAAAATGCAATTTCCATCCTGTTGCAAATTCTTACATTTTTTTAAAAAAAACCTTAATTCTACATTTGGATGAAAAGTCAAACTTTTGAAATTCTTTACGGAATGGAAATTTCAGAATATTTTGATTGGGAAACACCAAAATTGACCAGAGTGAAATATTTCATTTTGAAAATGCCAAAACATTATAGTGCAATACTGAATATTAAATAGTCTATACAACATTACGTATATGATATAAAACACCATATGCAACATTAAATATGCTATAAAATCTAACAGCAAAATTAATATTTTATCAGGGAATATAATATCAAAGTGGAAATGAAACAATCCAAGAAAGTCCAAACAAAATCTATTCATTTTGGTTTCCAGTCATTTTTGAGTCTTTTCCATCAAAAATGCAGTCTAAATCAACATGCTCCCATGAAACATTTCAATTGCATCAAAACAACCTTTTCCAGGGGGAACCTGTTCCAGTGAAAAATTTCCTGCCAGCTCTTTAAATAATGAATGCTTAAACAGCTAGTTGAAGGCTAGAGCCGCTTTTTATA
Organism: Pelusios castaneus; assembly: GCA_007922175.1. Classification (NCBI taxonomy): domain Eukaryota; kingdom Metazoa; phylum Chordata; order Testudines; family Pelomedusidae; genus Pelusios; species Pelusios castaneus. The sequence goes on from ML685990.1 coordinate 264,754, forward strand.
AAAACTGCATCTCCGTTTTGCAGTGAAATATTTGGATCTCATCCCATCAGCCCTATTAATAAGTGTTATAAATATCACTGTAAGCCACTGGGTGCAGTCTCTTGTTCTGATGCTGTGAATGCGTGGAGCTCAGATCAAGGGTGGATTTTGGGGCAGTGCTGAGACTTGTCTGATGTCCAACCCCTGTTTAAGGCAGGGAACGTTCGCACCACCAGAACGCAAGCTGTGCTTCCAGAGAACTCATCTCCATTGGTGTCAATCTGACACGCCGTTCGTTTCAGAATCTCCGACTTGATGAAAAGAAACCAACCCAGCCTCCCCCAGGCCTGTTTGTCAAGCGGAGCTTAGTTGAACAGTAACAAAATGTCTCATTACTGATGCCGCGTGGCTGACTCGAAGGTTCCTTCGCAGCCACGGCAAGCCCGTACTGGCTTCCTTTCAGCCACGTAATGAAGACTGTGTGTTGTTTCTCGTCATACATCATATGTGCGAGGATCCCTTCGGTGTGTTTGGAGAGTTGATGGGAGTTCTGTAATTTATATCACTCTTAGTGACTTAATTATGCCATCAATGCCATCTGTCACTTAACTGATATGATGGGCTGTCATTACCGGGCTAATAGTTGCTGCAAAGTGGATTGTTTTACACCATTAAATAACAAGAGCAAAATCAGGTTTTGCTTCCCAATATTCGTGCCTACTTTGAGAACGATGTTTAAAAGGTTGACCTTGACGTCTGTCCTTATGCTTGAAAGTTTGCTCTAGGAAATCAAAAAAACCAAAGCCAGCAACTGTAATGAGATTTACTGTTGAGATGATTGGTGGTGGGACTTGTAATTTTCAGCTTGAATCCTGAGGTCCCCTCTCATGAAAGCGAAAACTAGGTGGTCTTATCTACTTTAGGTGCTTTTCTGCCCCTGTTACCAGAGTATTTGACCACCTCAGGCTTTGTCATGTCTCTCTTTTCCCAACAAGTATGATGATCCCGTTTGAAAGATGGGGAACTGAAACACGAAGAGACGAAGTGGCTTGTCGATGGTCACGCAGGGAGTCTGTCACAGAGCAAAGAACTGAACTCTTGCTACCACCCTAACCAGTGGCCCATCTTCCTTTCCCCAGATAGCTCAGCCAATACACCTCCAGTCCGAGCTTCAACACATCAGCCCGCCCTACCAATTGAGCAGTTGGGCTTCCACCCAGCTGTCCAGCATTCTCTGACATTAGTCTTTGACCCTTCCCTGCTCTGCCAAGGCACCTGGATCCTGACGTGCAATCACCACTTGCTATTCCAGTCCTGGCGGGTCTGTACAGCTCAGCCATGGTGCCTCGTACCAAACTTTGGGTGGTCTGTGCAGGGCAGAGTACTGGACACACTAACATTGTTGGCCAAATCAAGGTGTCTTCTTGGTTGTCTCATCTTGAGCAGAGTTCTCTTATGTCCCCTTCCCAGAATGCACCTGGCTCTTCAAGGAGGCAGGACATCCAGAGCATGTTGTTTCAGTACTTCTGGGAAGCTCTTAGAGTTCTGTTAAAATGGCATGACTCCTTGACGCGACCTACATCCTCGTACAAGAGGTGTTAATTCATTTGCGTGCCGTTGGCCGCTGGTCAGTTTCCCTGCGCAGAGACGGAGCCATCAATCAGCGGGTGATCTGTAGTCGTCAAGCGGTAATAAAAGGGGAGAGATTATTTGCTACGATGCCATTCATAATAAATGTAGCCTAAAGTGCTTTCCAGCCTTAATTAACAGCCAAAGGAGAGAGAAATTAAGAGCTGGAGGCCAGGAATAAAAGACAGGTTTTGAAATGGGCTGTGAAAGGATGTGCTAGAATCCGTGAGGCACAGGGCGTTCGACGCATGGGGTGGCAGCAGAGAAGACTCTCTCATCTGTAGGTGGCAAGCTTGATAAGAAGGGCAGCAAGCCAGACAGGCATCAAAGAAGCAACTGCAATTTACATCGGTTGAAGGAAGGGTTCACTATGCCAAGCAGGGGATTGGGGTAAAGATCTCTGTATTCTTTTCCAAGCAGTGCCCCAGATGCAGTGTGAGATCTTGGGCCATTGCTGCTCTGTGCCTCAGTTTTCCCCTCTGTAAAATCCAGGTGCTGCTTTTCGTCGGGTGTTATGAAGTTTCATTTACCAATGGTTAAACAATGCTTGGAGTGCCCTGGGTGAAAGGTTGCTACATAAATCCAAACCACTCGAGCTTGTTACTTCTAGGACAGCCAAACCAGGAGGCTCCAGGTGAAACCAGCCCCTTTGCGCTCGGGGATATACAAACATAGTGTGACAGATCTCCCCATTCCCCAAGAACCAGACCACACCACTTCTCCTGGCTAGCACTGCCCGTTTCATGGTGCAGTAGTTCAAGATGGAGGCATTGGCATGAATCTGGTGTGACACAGCAGAGAGTCAGGAAGGGAGGCGAAATGATCTCCAATATTTTATACGGGCTGCAATTCACGAGGCAAACCTATCACTTAACTTCTGCTTAGGTCCTAAAAGCCTGAGCTGAAAGGTCAATTCGTAGATTTCACTGCCGGGTGGGACCACTGTGCCCTTCTGACTTCCTGCATAGCACAGGGCAGGAAAGGTCTGCAAAATAATTCCTGGAGCAACTCTGTTAAAAAAACATCCACCCTTGATTTAAAAATGGTCAGTGGTGGGGAATTCACCACGGCCTTTGGGAAATGGCTCCGCTGGTTAATAACTCACTCTTGAAAAGGCAGGCCTTATTTCCAGCCTGAATTTGTCTAGATTCAACGTCCAGCCATTAGATCAAGTTATATCTTTCTTACATAGACCGGACGGCCCATCATTAGAGACGAGATGAAATAATTGTAGCTCTAATAACCACCTTGTCTCTCTCATATTCTGGGACTAACATGGCTACAACTGCACAAGCCCATAATTAAATATTTGTTCCCCGTACATCCTGGATGAAATCCACCTGAGGGTCTAGGTCTTGGACTGGACCTATGCCCAGGAATGATCTTCCCCTCAAGAGTCTGTTTGGCTTCTCAATGGACACCGAGCAAGGTCCTGAGGAGGGGCAGGGAACACAATGAACTGAGACCGGTGCTGTTGGCTGGCCAAGTGCACAGGCGCCGATATTTTATCTCCCATTCCCATTTGTTAAAGTGATGCGCAATAAAACAAAATGCCAATTTTCTTTTTAAATGTCTTTTATTGCCGATTTGATTTGGCTTGACAGATTGACAGCCCTGGAGACTGACAGCCTCCATTTATTCTCCAGCAGCACAGGTGGCAGCTGTGAAGGTTTCCCTGGGCTGTCTTAGCTCAGATCTGGAAGGACCACCGTTAGGGGTCACCTCCAACCCCTATCGCTCTTTCTATTGAGATGGTGCTGCTGGCTTCCGTGAGGTGGACAGATGCTTGCCATGGGACCGAGGTCTCCAACCAGCCATCAGATTTATTTATTTCCACATTGCCTCAGATTGTGCTGTTATGTATCCTTGCACTCCCAGGAAGGCAAAATAGTTATAAACCCCTGACAGTGACCTTCCAACACGGCACAACCCCCTCAGAAGGGAACACTTGTTCTCAATATACAGGTTGGGTACAGCATGGACCACAGAGCGGTGATCACAGCCTCACACTGCACCCCTGCTTAGGGTGGTGCTTCGGAATCACCCAGTGCGTAAGACATGCTTTATTCCATGTCTGGTTCTGGATGGCTGGCCATGACAACCAGAGCTTCCCAGTGCCAGGCTCAGATCTTCTGTGTGAGCAGCTTCATATTTATATGCCCCGTCCCTCACACCACAGCCATGTGTCTTCTGAAGGATAGCCAATTAGTTTTTTATTATCCATTTAACAATGTGTTGTGCGTTGCGTTCGTCAGTTCATAGGCTATTTGATAGATAAGCAACACATGCAAAATAGATTTAATGATTAAAAATAGATTCCTGCGTTATGAGAGGAGATTCAAAGAGCTTGACTTGTTTCGCCTAACCAAACGATGGTTGAGGGGTGATATGTTTGCTCTCTATACGTTCATCAGAGGGATAAATACCAGGGAGGGAGAGGAACTATTTAAATTCAGTACCAATGTGGACACAAGACAAAATTGATACAAACTGGCCCTCAGGAACTTTAGACATGAAATTAGATGCAGGTTTCTATCCGTGATGGTGCTGGTGACTGTCAAGGTCACATCAAGTTTCACAGTGGGATTTTTATCCAGAATGCTCAGCGCTAGCCTATCTCTGCCCCACTGAAGGCGATGGTAAAACTTCTGAGTCACCTCCATGGGGGCAGAATTTTGCTCAGTGCTAGACCTGGCTGTGAAAATTTTGAACACAGTATTTTTCTGTTCAAAGATGCAGATTCATTGACACTGAATGTTTGCAAGGAAAAAGGTTGGGTTCGGTGAATTTCCCGTTATGGGAACAAAAATTGGGAAAAAAAGTTTCAAAACAGTCCCATTTAGACATTTTTAAAAACAAACATTTCCATTTTTCGGCTTGAAATGACTTTTTCATTTCAAAGTGTAACGTCATTTCCACTAAAAAACAAATTAATTAATTAAAAGGTTCAAGTTGATTCAAATCAAACCACTTTTCAGATTCTCTGTGAACATTCGCAAGATTTTTAGTTTGGGGCCAGATTTGGGAGAGGAAAACGTCTCAGAATCTTGAAGATGTTCCCAGGACAAGAAAAACATTTCTTGCCCAGCGCTGAGGCCCATGGTCACAAACACCACTTAGGCACCTAAATCCCATAGGTAAGGTATCTAAGTATCTTTATGAATCTGGCCAGAGTGCTTTGAAGACACCTAGTGTCTGGCCTGTGGCTCCATATGAACTGTGTAAAGCTAGCGCATTTGTGGTTCCCGAGTTCTGTCTTCTCCCATTGCTGCTGGTTTCTTCTAAACCTTTCAGTGGTTTTCCTCAGTCTGCTCCCTTTGAGGATATATTTTTAAAAACAATTTCTGTGCAAGACCTTTGCTGAACACCTAGAAATTGTCTTGTGTGTTCTGCTGACTCGGCACTTCTGCTCCTATCAGCAGAATCCCCCATTACACGGCAGTGGGGAGGGGGAGTGGGCGTTTCATTTCTGCTGATAGCACGAATATTAACATCACAAAGACAATATTTTTCAGAACTGAGTGAATATGCTGAGAGGTGCAAAAATGGCTAAAGGAGACACAATAAATGAGTGGACTTTCTTGCTTGCGTTCAAGCTTTCCTTCTTTCCCATTTTTCTTTCCTTTCTGTTTTCTTTCCCCTTCTTTCTTGTCTTTATTTTGATGGCACTTCAGACACATTCTGGCTGTCAGTGATGTCTGACATACTCCAAGTGAAAAGTTCTTCCGAACGGCAGCTATTTCTTTCCCGAAAGCACAACGGATGTAAGAGGAGTGACTCTGAGTGAGGCCCGGGAAGCCAGCAAGGAGACTTCTTGCATGGGGTAAACCACCCTTGAAACGTGACTTTTGGGCAGGTTCGCTTGCTCCTGCACTCAGGCCAGTTCTACTCCGTGGCACTATATAAGTCCTGCTCTGGAGCAGTTGGAGGCTTGGTAACTTTCAAACGCAGGACATACATACACAGCGACCCCAGCAGTCATGGCCTGGGAATATCCCCTCCCACAAGGTGATCAACCAGGCATTCCCAACACAACCAAAGATGTTGCTGCTCCAGAGAGCCCCGCTCAGGTTTTTACTGTGAGCACAGTGCATGCTGGGAGATGATTGGAGGCTACCCATAATAAAGCTCTTAAGGTTATGTGTCTTACTGCTGACTGGTGCCATGAGATAGGGAGCTCCCCCAGTGCCCTGAGACAGGGCACAGCCCCCCTGTGAAGGACTCTGCCATTGGTTAAGTCAGCTAGCACAGTGGAGGCAGAGAAGGAGTGACGGAGGCTACATGTGATTGGCACATTTTAACCAGATCTGTCTTGCTCTCTGCCGGGTCTCCCACCTGCTGTCCGGTTCCCTCCTACTCCTAGATACTCAGCCAGAGCCCTGTGACATGCCCCCTCCCACCCAACATTCTTCAAAGTGACATCGACCAGATATGGTAAGTTTCACTTTGCTGCTCCCTTCCCCTTGGCTGAGTGAGCAATAGAGGAAACTATCCCCCGCCGGTGAATTTCCACCTTGAAACCTGCCATGCCAGCCACAGACACAGCACAGGACTGTGCTGGAGCAAAGGGCAAGGAGATGAGACAGACCAAGGAGGGGTTAAGTGGAAAGAAAGAAAGAAAGAAAGAAAGAAAGAAAGAAAGAAAGAAAGAA
>ML685990.1:271023-328186 GCA_007922175.1 Pelusios castaneus
GAAAGAAAGAAAGAAAGAAAGAAAGAAAGAAAGAAAGAAAGAAAGAAAGAAGTTGGCTGGAAGACGCAAAAATGGGGAATGGAAGGGGAGAAGAGAGACTCTGTGGAATGGGACAGACAAAGGGAAGGGGAAGAGAGGAATCTGGAGGAAAAGGCAACAGAAAGAATGAGAACCACTGCTGTGCAGTGATGGAGACTATGCAGAGTGGGCATAGCCCAATTAGAGTCTACATAGCCTGAGGCAGGCTTTATAAATCCGCATAGCCTGGTTGCAGGCAGCTGTGAGTGGGTAATGGGAGGCAAGGCGCTAGATGGAGAAAGTTAAGTTCAGAGAGGACACATGCAGGGCATGAGATCTAGAAGGGGAATGGATGGAGTAAAATTTGCTCCGTTTTCGCTAGGAACAAACAGTCCCATGGAACGTGCATTCCGTGTAAGGAACAACATTTGGAGAAAGGACGAAAGTCAGTTGCGTATAGACCCTTCCAAAGCTGTGCCTCTGCTCAAATCACATGCTGGCGTTGCTTGTTCAGTGATTTGTACTAAGCTCATTCAGACATTAAGTTGTTAGGGGTGAGGTGGGGGAGAATCCACCGTGAGAAATATACACACATCATGAGTGAGTCATAACTAGACCAGGCAGAAAGATTTCAGTTGGTTTTTTGTCAAAGGAAAATTGTTTTGGCTTTTCAGATTTTCAGCAGATACCCTCCCCCCAATAATCAATAATAATGATTTTTCTTTTCCTTTCTGCTGACATTTTTCACAGGGCAAAAATAAATTTCCTGATTATCTCTCGTCGGAAGCTTGCAGGCCTGACAATCTTAAAATATGTATTTTTGCATAACTCTCATTTGTTTCCTTGCTCCCTCTATTCCCCCATCTGTTTGAATCCATCTGCTGTTGCCTGGCTCACAGTTAGATGGTAAATTCTGTGGGGCAGGAATCGTCCTTTTTGCTCTGAGTTTGTACAGCCCCTAGTTGGTCCCTGACCAGGCCTAATAGATGCTACAGTGGTAATAAACCATCATAATAATTAATAGCAAGTGCTTGGTGATCGTGATGGGGTGTTCACACCCACACCAGTTCTGAGAGGGTTAAGTGAGCTGACAAAGGACCAATTTGGGTGATGGGCCATGCCCGAGAGGTCTAGGCTGGAGAAGCAACACTGGATGGGGAGAAGAAGCTCAGCAAGCGGTTGGGAGCTAGCCTTCTACAAAGCCAGGAAAAATGGCACCAGAAATGGCTGCAGTGAGGAAGGCTGCAGCTGTCCTCTATGCAGTAGAGAGGGAATGAAGGAGGGAAAGAGGAAGGAACCTGGCCCTGAGGAAAGGTTGTACAGAGAAGGATGGAGAAGGAAGCCTTGGAGAGAAAGCAAGGTTGGGGACTGAGCACACTTAGCTGCATGTTGTAGGGTCCCTGGACTGGACCCTGGAGTCATGGGTGGGCCCAGGCTCGTCTCTCAACTGCTGACAGAGTGTCATTACCTGGACAGCACGTCCAGTGAGACTCGATAGCCCAGAAGGGGGAACCACGCAGCTACCTGACTGGAAGGCCGAGCTACCTCTCATGGAGTGAGAGAGGACAAAGGGTTGAGAGACCATGAAGGAAGGCATCAGAGTGGAAGAGAGCAATTCCCCAGAGCCTCCAGGAGTAGCCACCACCTGCAGTCCGTGGATACGGTGACAAAACCCAGTGGGGTGGCTTTCCTCTGTAGCATGGGGCACGGCTCACTTGCTAGTGGATTCTCTGCACTTTGAAGTCTTTAAATTATATTTTGAGGACTTTAATAACTCAGTCTTAGGTTAGAGGTTTATTACAGGAGTAAGTGTGGGAGATTCTTTGGCCTGCATTGTGCAGGAGGTCAGACTAGATGATCATATTAGTCCCTTCTGACCTTGGAGTCTATGAATGTTAGTCTATTTCAGCAACACAGGACTCCTTCTTTGTGCCACAAAAAAGTCCCAGGTTTTTAATTTTGTAAACACAGCCTCTTGAATTATTCACTTCACATATTATTTGATGGCAGCTATTCAACTAGCTGCAGTGCTGGTTGAATAATGCAAAAATTATTTCTCTGGTAATTTATTTGGTGTATGCAGTTCAGTCAAGCCAAGCCACAGCGTTCTTAGCAATGATGTTCAAGGCACAAAGACCTGCAGAAAGCTGAGTTGTTCTGTGGCCCTCAACCATGTGTATCCTGGTTTGTGGCTACTCACAGTGTTGGATTGGGTCTAAAAATATTCTGCTGCAGCACAAATTCCATATCCAATATGAAAGTGGGAACTTACTGAACCAGATCTAGTATTCAGAACTGGTTTGAAATGGAGGGCTCCCTCCCTGCATGGAAAATTTTGATGAAAATGAAAACGAACGTACATTGCCACTTTCTACTGAAAAACCAGGACAGGAATATTTTCGGCTGAAAACTGTAAAATTTTAATCACCAAACTCCTCAGCCCAAATGTTGTTGTCTTTCTGGCCAAATGTCAAAATTTTCCATGGATGCTGGCACTGTCTATAAATGTTTCACTGAGTTAAGTCTGATTTCCTATCGAAAGTCAGTTGCAATGGAAATTTTTCAACCAGTCCCACTACTATAGGAATCACTTACTCTTAGAACTTGTTTATACAGCGAGTGAGTGCCCGAAAGCATCTCACAAAATGCATTAGGGAGGTTTTAGTACAAAGCAGTAGTGTCCACATGGATAGTCAGTGATCAGCTGTACATTTACACCCCAGCTTTCAGCACACTATACACCGATATACACTCTATTTCAGTGCTCTGTGTAGCAGAGGGCAGAATCTGATCTGTAGCCTTCTGTCGGCTCATACTGAATTTCAGAATAATAATGAAGGGCTGGAGTGTTCCCCCACATTCTCCTTAGGAATAATAAATAAATAGCTTCATTGCATTCTGCAACGACAGGTTGTCAGGTGAGCCAAGTGCCAAAACATTCTATTCCTTGGTGGATCTTTAATGAAGCACTTACAAGATCAAACAGAAAGAGGTGCCTCCCAGAGCCCGTTTTAAGATGTAATTAATTGCGAAGTGTCTAGCATATCCTTGCTTTCACCAGCACCCTAGAGAGCAGGGCGATACCTCGACAAAGGTGCAAGTGCAAAGGAAGGTTAATTAACATTAAAAATTAAGTGGTTAATTGCATTGTTCTGACAGCTCAGTTCACTCACCAGGAAAGGTGATGCTCAAGAAGTTTTTCATCCCAGCTGGCCCCTGGGGTTATTTCCAGGACTGATCTCATAGATTCATAGACTCTAAGACCAGCCTGGACCTTCATGATCACTAGTTTGACCACTGGCCCAGTGCAGATCACAGAACCTCACTCGCCCACTCTTGTGATAGCCTCTGGCTGAGTTACTGATGTGCTTAAATCTTGATTTAAAGACATCACGTTACAGGAAATCCACCATTTCCTCTAGTTCAAAACAACAAGTGACCCATGCCCATGCTGCACAGGAAGGCAAAAAACCCACCAAGGTCTCTGTCAGTCGGCCCCGGAGAAAATTCCTTCCCAGCCCCAAATCTGGTGATCAGTTAGCCTTCGATCACGTGGGTAAGACCCACCTCTCTGGGCTGACGGCCAGCAGGCCATGGGGTATTGGGCAAAGAGTTGAGGAGCAAGGGAAAGAGACGGGAATGAGCGGTTGAGGCATTCAATCGGCATTGGGATGCGCTGAGCCATCCCCATCGGTGAGTGGGGAGAGAGTCCTTGGCAGGTGTGAGAGGGAGGTCTTTGTTCATGCTGTTTTGTGCCTGGGAGGATGGACCGTCTTTCTGCTGATCCATTAGTGTGTGTTAAACCCCCCACCTGTCCCAGGGACAGGAATCACTCTTGATCTCTGCCCAGGGGTTCCAAGCGCCTCGCATAGGAGGAGGTCCGTCCCCTAGGAGTTCAGAAGAGGTGGCCGCGTTAGTCTTGCTCAGCAAAACAAACCAGGAGTCCTGCAGCACTTTTAAAGACTAAGACATTTATTTATCACATGAGCCTTCATGGCAGAAAATCCCACTTTTTCAGATGCTTAGAAGATGGAGCAAAGCATCTGACGAAGTGGGATTTTCTCCCACGAAAGCTCATGCGATAAATAAATTTGTTAGTCTTTAAAAGTGCTGCAGGACTCCTGGTTTGCTTTGCCATAGGAGGTGGGCTGAGGGCAGCCCAGAGCTCAGCGAGGAGGTGTCTGTGTAGCTAACTCCTCACCTACCTGGGATGGGCAGGAGCTGGTAGCAGAAAGAAAGGCTTTTGGAGCTAAGTCTCCATCAGGATCTGGGGAGGAGGTGGCCGCCGAGGGAGGGGAACATTGCCAGAGCCCAACGGGGAGCAGCTGGGCTCTTTCCAGACATCCCATCTCCTGTCTTACCACCTTTGCTGTAGCCGTTCAGGATGACGGGGTATTTAACAGCGGAGTATCTTTACCTCCCACACCCACAAAAAGCAACCGAGATCAGAGCAGGCGGTTTAATGCCAGGGGTGCTCAATGAGGTCCCATGGAGTGCCACGGAGCGGGTCATTTTTAAAGGCGTGGCTGTGCAGTAGCACGTGTCACATCCACCTTCCACCCTGTTCTCCCATTCCCCCAGTGTGTCTCCCTTCTCCAGCTATCGTTATCTGGGGTCTCAGCCAGTGGGATAGGCTGCAAGGTGACTCTCTGACAGTATGCCTACACTGCAAACCCCTCCCCAAACCTACCCCCGCAAACTTCAGAGCCCAGAAGTACAGATGTGGGCTTGTGCAAGACATCTTACAGTAGCTTGTCAACGTTCCCACTCAGGTTCTGAAGCCCAGCAAGGGGGTGAGTCTCAGACCCCGAGCTCTGGCCCGACCAGGAACATCCACACTGCTATTTTTAGCACCATAACACAGCCCAAGTCTGTAGATCCAGGCTTGGAGACTTGCTGCCCCAGATGGTTTATTTGCAGTGTAGCCACCTCTGAAGTGGGACAGATCATCACACTGCCGTGTAAATGGTTTTCCTAGGGGTTTGCAGAACTGTCAAGGCTTTGGATCCTTGGTTAAAAGAGGGGATCAGTGCCTGTGACAGTGAAGAACTGCTTGAACTGACAAGAAACATGTACATGCTTCCGCTGGGTAGCTGGACCAGTGCACTTAGAGTCTTACTCGCAGCTTCCTCTGCCAGGGCCCCTCAGCCCTCACCCATAGCAAACGCAGCTCAGTCCTGATCTCTGCTACTGCCATCCTGAGTCCCTGCATGCTACTTCGATGATGGACATGAATCATGAGCTGCACCATCCTGGATTCCTGAGCAGAGATGGCCAGGATGCCGAACGGCATCAAGGCAGCGTAACCTGGCCAAAGGCGGGCGTCTGAAAGAAGCAACCGCCCAGCTCTTATTTCCCAAAGCAGGACTTGAACTCAGCTCTCCATGCGGGGACATTCCTGCCTCATCCATGCCACCTTTGGCTTTGCTGGGCCAAGGAGGGCTTAGCTGGACTCTTCTGCCTCCCCGCCCTGCAGAGAGAGCTGTCTAGGAGAAACAGTCGCCTCTCACAGCATTGCATCTGCAGAATTCTCTCTTGACAGCTCCTTCCTCAGAGACATTGAAAAGCAAATTGAAAACCTTCCTGTTTGCTGAGGATTAGCGCGGCTCAGCTCTAGTTGATTTGTTCAGGGAGTTTGTCTGGGGGTTTATTGTATTGCAGCCTGTGGCTTTGATGCGAAAGGTGCTTTGGGCTTCTCCCCATGCCAGGGGTGCAAGCGAGGCTCTGCTTACACTCACCAGTCAGCCTGTGCTGTTCTCACAGCCTCCCCTGCCCCACAAGTGGGGACTGAGCAGCAAGGGTGCGGGCATGCAGGTAAAGAGCTGACCCTCACTCTAAGGCTTTGGTTAATCAAGAGTGCCAGTGTCTTTCTGCTAAGCCTCCATCTTCCTCTGCACACACGCCTCCAAGAACACAGCCGCATGCCGTAGGTGTCCCCACACCTCCACCTGCCAGAAGCTAGGAGTGGACAACCGTGAATGGCTCACTCGATGAGTGCCTGTTCTGTTTGTTCCCTCTGAAGCACCTAGCATGATCTAACCAATCCTTGGATAGCAGAGAGATTCCTCTGGGACCATTCTAGCTGACATAATTTAGAGCGGCCTTTAGGGTGCTCTAAGTTATGTCAGGGGCTGTTTTGACATGAGGATCAAGATTAGTTGGAGCAGTTCAGGGATGCTATGGGCTTCAGTGGGGTCTGTGAGAATTTGGTACCTCTCTGGATCAAATCATCCATTAACAATAAATAGTTCAGAGGAGAGATGATGTGTTTGTCAGGCTCTGGCATGGCATCCTGGGAAGTCACACATTCCCTCACTAAAACTCAAGAAACCTCTTCCTACGGTTGGGTCTCTCTCTCTCTGCTAAGCAGTTTAAGACCTTTCTTTCCCAGCCTGGCTGGCGAAATCAACTTCAGCAGGTGAAAGATGTGGTTCAGTCAGTGGAAAATATGCAGCAAACAGCTGTGGCAGCATCTACCCCTAATTATCAGCCTGGGCCCTTCTTTGGTTATAAACCTCCCACTGATTCAAGAAACCCAGAGGATATATTGTGCCAAAGAAACTGATGAAAATCCCAAGCCACAAGACTATTGGAGACGTCTTGCCAGAGCTTGGGATATGAAAATGCAAAACAAACCAATAGGCTGGAGCTTCTGTGGTGCATAAGCTTTTGCACAGGGTTGAATTTCACCTCTCGTTAATAAATTGTCAGTCTGTGATGGGTGGAAAAGGTCCAAGGTTACCCAGGGAGTTTCCTGACTGACGTTGACTTAAATTAACAGCTCCATCAGCTCAGCATTGCAGAGCCCTTTCCATATTATCTGTTGGACATGCAAGTCAAGCCATAGACGTGTCATTTCTTCCCAGCTTTGATAGCTCCTGCTGCGTTCGGGTCCCACTGGAAGCGCTAATGCATTTGGCATCAGGACTCCATGTAGCTGTGGCTTGTTCCTGGTGTCCCTGTGACTCAGAGACGTTATTAACAGGCATGTAGTACTAAGAGTACTTAGATATGACATCAGTCGGCAGCCTCTCCCGGCAGATCCTGGTTGTGAACCTTAAGGAGAAGTTGCAAGCTCTCACTGTTCAGATTGGACAATAAATATAGTAAAGGGAATTGAAGGGTAAGGAAGCCAGGTGGCTCAGGCGATTGGCAAGGAGAGGTTTGGTCTGAATTTGGCTCCTGTGTGTAGTGGTCACATGCTGCACTCATCAAATGTTTTTTGGTGGCATTGTTGAAATGAGTTGTGTTGCATTGCTTGCCACTGGGATCTTCTTAATTCAAAACACTGAAACCTGGATAGTCAGCTACTTAACCACAAGTTATACGGACATGGGTAAAATTCATCCACCGGTCGGGGCCAGCACTAAAGCTGTGCACCAGATGAGCCTGGGGGAACGTCATCAGCTGAATGAATTGTCACATCTTGCTCAATAAACTCCCAGTGGCTTGTTCTGGACAGCTGGGAAGGATTTTTTAGAGTCTGGAAGAAATGCCTATTCTCCTTCCCGGAACATTACATGCTGGGTGGGGAAGCTCACTCCGAAGATACCAATGGACAGATGACCACATCACACCAATCAAAAAAGGTTTCATAGCTAGAACCAGTTGTTGCCAGCCTCAGAAGAGAGATCTAAAACTGAATAGGCCATGGTGACAGAATTACACTCTCCTCCTTAGAGTGAGTCCTGAGTGGAGAAAATAACTCAACATGTAGGGATCTCAGAAATGTCCAGGGCTTGTTTAACTCAAGGTTGCATCAAGAGCCTGAGCCAGCTTCCATATTGTCTAATCTTGATTTTCCTGTTCCTAGCTTAACCCTAGCAAGCAGAGGCGAGGTAGAGTTTTAGTCCTATCAGAGGAGCTGACGTCTCTTCGCTGTCCCTTCCGCAAAGCCCTAGTTGGCTGGAGGATTGCAGTTTGTCACCCGCTGGCCCGGTGTCTCACTCCAGCCTTTACTCTCACCTAACGGGAGTTAAGCATTTAGTAAGGACAGCGGAGAAATCAGAAGATAAAAAGCATGCTAGGAATTTCTGTAGTAATAGATTAAAGTGAGATAAGTGACAGCACTGAAATATTGGCCTTAGACAATGCCTGTAACCTGACAAGCTACATACAGGTGCTGCTCACGGTGGGCATTCATTCAGGTGAGGATCTGACAAGAGGTGGATTGATCTACTGGTATCAGCTCTTTCCATCCCAAAGGATGCCAGAAGGCTGCTCTTCCCAGCCACACACAGTAACAGGAAAAGCTGTGTCTTCCTCACATTAGAGCAGTGCCCAGATGCTGCAAGCAAGATCAAAGCCCCAATGAGCAAGGTGCTGTACATACACATATCAAGACAGCCCATGCCCAGTAAGACAAGGGATGGTTGGGGAAGCAGAGTTGAAGTGACTTACTTGACGAACATCCACCAGGAGCAGCATGCAGGTTTCCTGAGGTGAAACCCAATGACCTCTACCCATTACTAGATAACACTGCCAGCACCTAGGCACATGTAAGAATGGCCATACTGGGTCGGACTAATGGTCAGTCTAGCCTAGTATCCTGTCTTCCAACAGTGGCCAATGCCAGGTGTGTCAGAGTGAATGAACAGAAGAATGAACTGTTCCCTGTTGTCCACTCCCAGCTTCTGGGAACAGAAGCTAAGGACACTTCTAAACTTAATTTTGCATCCCTGCCAATCCTGGCTAATAGCCATTGATTGACCTATCCTCCATGAGTTATCTAGTTCTTTTTTGAACCCTCCTATAGATTGGCCTTCACAACATCCTCAGGCAAGGAGTTCCACAAGTTGAGTGTGCGTTGGATGAAGAAATACTTCCCTTTGTTTGTACATAAAAGAGTAAATTCACCTACTTCACCCTGGTGCCGACAGAAGTTACCCTTTATAGAACTGGGTACTATGATGACAGGGTGCCCTGCCTGGTCTCAAGCAGTTTTCAAGTAGCAAGATTTACAACAAACTTGTTTCTTAGGTAGCCGCTCTTGCTTTACTTGTCCCAGCTTCTTCAATGACTCCTCTCCCTCTGCTATTTTGCCGTCAGTTCTGGGAATATTTCTTCAGTATGACAGTCGAAATGCCACAGCGAAGGTAATAAACAGAACATTCGCCACGCTGTCAGGATGAATGACGCTTCCCTGAAGAAGAGTCACAGAGGCCCGCAAAGAGGAGTTACTCTCCAGAGCCACATCTTCATTGTACTCATCTGAGCCATCTTTTCCAGCGGAGGAGATTGTCACCTTCACAATACTGGAATAAAGTGGGGCTGGACCATTTCTGTCTACTGGATTGGGGAGATGGGGAGAACTCTTCCTCTGTAGAGCTGCCTGGGAAATGGCTTTCCTGCCGTGCAAAAATGTTTGAGATGTGATCATTTTCTCCTCCCACAAATTGGACAGAAACAGTCGGAAGCTCAAAACCGTTGGTGAGCCAAAAAATTGAAGAATAAAAAAATCCATTGAGGTCAATCAAAAGGCTTCATTTCAATGGATTTCATTTGGCCTCTTTTGTATGCCTTACATTTTTTCCTATTATTCCTGATTTTGTTTCAAAACAACTTATTTGTTTCCTTTTTTAAAAAATCCATTTGTGTTCTATGAGATAGCATTTTTAAACAGGTGAAATGAAAACAAAACACTTGGATTGACGAGAAACTAATTGGGGGGTGGGGTTTGCAAAGAGTTTGGAAAATTTCTGGTTTTGTTCCTAACAGAAAGCAGACAGCTCTGTCTGTAGGTGGTTGCCACAGCGAGGGCATCAGCAACAGTGAAATAGGCTTAAAGTCGGGTTCCTGGGAGGAGATTGTCTCTGTTCCCCACCCCTCTGGTCTCATTTCTAGTCCGATAAAGAAAAACTCATTTCTCCATTTTTCTGACTGTGGAGGTGTAGCAATAAGTTCACCCAATAAAGCAGCGAGCCCCAACAGGGCTTACAAAATAAAACCAAGAACGGGACTATCCTTAACAGCTCCAGTAGACTTGGGTTCCTTCTCCTGCAACTTTGACTCCTCACTGGAAGCCAGGGACTGTTATGGTGTCCCCTACACAGAACCCTTTGCATGGAAGGGATATCCCTCCCTTGTCTTTGTGGTTGGTGACACCCTATCTAACCCATCCACTCTCTTCCCCTCACTCCTGGAGCTACACAGCCTTCATCCCATTATATACCACTTGCCATCCAGAGAAGGCATCAGGCCCAAAACAGAGGGAGGGTGTCCCCTTTCCATTCCTCAGTTTCCCCATCTAAAATGCGTGGATAATTATGCTGTCCCTCATCATTTTAAATTGCTTTGCAGCCTCAGAATGGAAAATGCCCATATACTTGATTTTCAAAGCTACTTATAGGAGTTCAGTGGTCAACCCCCATTGAAATTCAGTGGGCATCTCACCCCCTTACATCCCTTTCTGTATCCCACATCACCATCAGGATTAGCCAAGATTCACACAGAAGGGGCCCTTCATGTCCTCTCACCCTAAGCACCAGGGGAAGATGCCCAGAGCGGTGTCTACAGCCTTCTTTTATATAGGGTTCCTGTGCCCTGATTGGCTCTGCAGCCATCTGCTCCAATTGGCTGCTCTTTTCACAACCCTTTTAACCCCATCCTTCCTGGTGCAGGAAAACCAGCCTGCTACATCTACACTGCAATAGTACCTCTACCTGAGGCTTCATCTGCGAGACTGTAAAATTGCAGTGAAGGTCTTCAGGTTTGGACAAGAGCCTGGGATCTCAGATTCCACAAGGAGGAAAGAGTCCCTTACTATTCTTCTACAGAAACTACACCACGTAATTGCCCTGCAACCATGGAGATCCAGCCCCCTGCCTCCAGTCCTAAATGAATTCTCAAGTCCTTCTGCTTTTCCTCACCCCAGCCTCCATCCAGCCTCTCTGTCTCCTTGATCCATCGCTCGCTGGCATCTCTACCCTCCACCCCAGCAAATGAATGATAGAAACAACAATAATAAAGATCTTCGGGTGGAGAAGAGGGAATGGGGCTGCTCTTTCATTTTTCTACTGCGCTTTGTTTGTGTTTGCGTGCATGTGAAATATCTTCTAATAGGAGCCTAATGTGTTAGAACATTGGAAATGCTTTCAGGCTGTTAGGTAGCCGCCCTAGCCGGCATTACTTCGCTTGCTAATTAGACTAGTGCTGGTCCCAAAGTGATGAGTTTGCAGGGAGGCTGCTGCACCGAAGGAGATTGATGTTCCATGGCTTATCAATTTTCAATCTCAACACAGCGAGATATTTGTCAGGCCTCTGCGAATAAACACTGCTAATATTTGGGGGGGGGGGGGAATTTTAATGGAATCCATTGCAAATCGTCAATTTCTGCTGCCTCCGGGCTCATTTGGGTTTTTGTTTTCTTTGTGCTGGATGGGAAATGGGAAAAGAAAACAAATCAAACCGGGGATTGATTTAAAATTGCTGATTTCTTTTCATCTCTTCCCCACCCACTGCCCAGCCAAAAGGCTTGTGCCTGTATTTTAAAAAAGAGCCTAAAAATTGAGGAATTGTCTGGGATAGACGCTGCAGATAAAGAGATGGCACTGGGAGGAAACCAGGACGGGGATAAAAAAATTAGCAGCTGAATTGAAATGTAGTCATTTGTTTTTCATTCTGTCATTTCTTCAGAGGAAAAATAAGAACATTATTGGCCCAGTTCCCTTCCTGGGGTAAATCGGTACAGCTTCAACGAGCTAGTCACCCATGGCGTCAGGGAACTGGGTGAGAAAGAATAGCATCCCCAGCTAGATGGGAGGGGGATCCCAGGAAGTGTCTGGATGAGCAAAACGTTTATCCTGGTATGGAAAATGATGAGAATCTCTGACCTAGTTAGGGTGTCCAGATGACCTGATTTTATAGGGACAGTCTTGATATTCCAGGCTTCTTCTCATGTGGGTGCCTATTAACCCACACCCCGTTTCTCCCTACACCTAGTGGAATATGATCTTATGTCATAAAGAGTCTTGATGGCAACCTAAATGTTTTTCCAGATATGTAGGACTCTGAATTTCTTTGCTTGCTATGGAACGCTTGCTATGTCTTGCAGGTTGCCGTGGATTTAACTCTGCAGGTTGTTTTATTTTCAGATATTTGCATTTATTTCAGATTGCAGCGGCCGTCAGTTGAAAAAGGTCTTGGAAAGAGGGACGGAAATGATTGGAGGTCAGAGCTGGAATGAAAGATGGTGAGAAATGGAAGAACTAGGCCTGTTCAGCCTGGAGGAGAAATAGAGGGAACTTGACGGATGGAGGAATTCAGCATTGTGAAGGATGTCATGAAAACTGAGGTGGGTTTGCTCTTTCCTTCTTTTCCTATGAGAACAAGCAGTCAGTCAATGTAATTAATGGCTGATATATTTATCAGGCAGACAAAAGGCTAGGCTGGTAATTTAGAAAAATGAGCATGCTCCCATTTCAGCTAGCGGGAGGCCATTGTGTTGCAGTGCTCAGCTCCTCAGACACATACAAACAGCTGGACATCACCCTGCGCACACCTGTACATGTGGTGCCGACTGTATTCGTTAATATGGTGGGCTGCTTTCTAGATGTGCACGCCTCTGCACATGTGTACACATCTGTAGCTCGGCACTCGACCACAGTCATAGGTAAGGTGGCCGATTGTAGGCACCCACAGATAAACACACCTTGTTTGCAGATGCACCCATTCAGTATGAGTATTAACTGGCTTACTCCCCTGCCCGGGGGAGCGTGAAGCCCCCTTGTGCTCCTGGGGCAGAGATAATAGTGTTGAAGGAGTCCCTGCTTCCTGTCCTGGCACAGGGTGATGGAGACTGAATGGGTCGGGTAGGCACCGGGAAGTGCCACTCCCATTAGGCCAGGACAAGCACAGCCAAGAACCACCCCTCCTAGGGCTGGCTTGAGAGATGCCAACCCCTCTGTGTCCACACTCCCATCCAGGGGTACTCACCCGTGTGCTCCACATTTACCTGCACACCCATTTCCAAACACAGAGTAATACTGCAGTACGGGCCTGTGCCATTCCACGCATTCGGCCCTTGCTGAGCATCCTGACATGCTGGGGATTGCTGTCATGGAGCAATTAAACATACTGGGGCATAGGACGACCAACATCCCGATGTTATTGGGACCATCCTGCTGTTAGAGGCTTTCTTCTATACACAGCTATAAACCCCATCCCATTAAAAAAGGTCCCGATTTTTCACAGATCCATGGAGGGCCGCATACTCGACTGGCATAGTGCCTGTTGTGCGTAATATATGTGACCGTCCATACTTGTGTACACGCACATGCACACACAAAGTCTGCCAAACCCACTCTGCATAATCCATGGGCCAAAGCACATGGAGACAAATAAATAAAGTGACATCCACCATTGTTTAGCAGGCACAGCTGGGACCTTAAAAGCAGTTCAGTGATAATGCCACCTTTGCATCGAAGGCTTCCAATGACTGTTAATGAATTTAAGTGCCGCGGATTGTCTTTTGATGCTTCATTGCATATGCTCTGCACATTAAGGTGCTAATTAAGAACGCATCGGTCCAATTCTTGAGAGATGTGGGCACCGAGTGGAATGGATGGAGACGGTGTCTCCGGAGCTAGTCAGTGGGATTTTTGTTTTTTATCAGAGCTTGATAAATGATATCTTGGAGCAGGTTAACTAGACTCATTCCCCGGTGTAATTTAAGACTCACTGCTGTGTAGCCATGTTGGAATCTAAT
The DNA here is from genome assembly GCA_007922175.1 of Pelusios castaneus. Taxonomy (NCBI): domain Eukaryota; kingdom Metazoa; phylum Chordata; order Testudines; family Pelomedusidae; genus Pelusios; species Pelusios castaneus. The sequence goes on from ML685990.1 coordinate 284,747, forward strand.
TGACTATCTGGCTTGTGAACAAGCTGTTTAAGATTTCTTTTAAAATACATTCAGGGCCATCTTTAGACTACCATCCCCTCCACCATCCGCCCACCCAAGTTAGTTTTCAGCTTTGATTGCTTATGGGAACAGGAGAGAGACTCTTGTTTAGGAAACAGTTTACTAATTGTACTATCTAGAACTGGGATTTATATTTGAGAGAAAGTAGAATTTTCTGATCTGCTGTCCACACTGCCAGGAAGTTTGAAAAAGAGATTTCTTCAAGGTATCAGGAATCACAGAAAGATGATGAAAAAAGCAACAAAGAAAGGAATTATTCGGGGGAAATTCTTTCGCCTCTGTTATACAGCCATTCAAACCAAATGATCACAATTACTCCCACCTCTAAAAATGTATACCTTATTTTCAGTCTTAATTTGTCTAGTTTCAGCTTCGCTGAGTATGTTAAACTTTTCACTGCTAGTCCAAAGAGCCCATTATTAAATATTTGTTCCTACCTAGATACTTACTGCAATCAACTCACCCTTTAACCTGCTCTGTGCTGGTAAATAGATTTAGCTCTTTGAATCTATCACTATCAGGCAGGTTTTCTAATTCTTTACTTATTCTCATGGCTCTTCTTTGAACCTTCCCCAATTTTATCAACACCCTTCTTGGACTGTAGGTATCAAAACTGGACACAGCAGCAGTCACATCATTGCTAAAGCTAGAGGTGAAATAATCTCTCTGCTCCTACTCAAAATCCCCGTTAATGCATCCCAGACCAGTCACTCCATTATCTTGACATTGATTGATATCATGCTGACATGGTCTAGTTACCCAGATCATCCCATTGGCCCGTTTAAAAACATCTCGCAACAGTAGCTTTCTTCCAGTCTTCTTTAACTCCCCCAGTCCCCCAAGACTTACTGAAAATCAGCATTACTGGTCCAGTGAGCTTCTGAGCAGCTCTTTCAAAACTCTTGGGTGCAAATTATCTGGACCTGTTGTTTTAAAAATGTCTAGCTTCAGCGGCTTTTGTTTAAGATCCTCCAGAGATACTAGTGGAATGGAAGAGTGTTAGCACTATATCATCTGGTTTTCCTCAAATACAGAGCAAAAAATATTTATTGAACAGTTCTGCCTTTTCTGCATTATTAATTATTGATAATTCTATCATTGCCAAGATACTTTTTGTTCCTAATTAGCTGAAAAAATCCTCTTATTATCCTTAACTCGGCTGACTATAGATTTCACCTTTTCTCCCTTAGCTTCCCTTAACAATTTTCTACAATTCCTAACTTTTGTTTTATATTCATTGCCACTTCCTTCCCCTTTCTTCTTTTTGTTATAGACATCCATGTAGCCATTTGTTATACTCATAGACTTTAAGGACAGAAGGGATCTATCTATCTATCTATCTATCTATCTATCTATCTATCTATCTATCATCTGTCTTCACTTCACCTCTACCCATTTTGGTTTATTACCAGTAAAGCGTTGTTCTTTGATTGTGGGATCGTGGCTTTCAGTGCATCTAGTTCTTCAATGATCCCCAATTATCATAACCGTAAAAATACAAGAGAGTGTGTGTGTGTGTGTGTTTGTGTGTGTGTGTGTGTCATGATCAATGCAGGAGTCCTTTACTGGGTGTGGGAGGCAGGCTTCCATCAGGAAAGTTCTACCAGATAAGGAATAGATCCCTTGGTTTACAAGGAAGGTTTTGACATCAGGCTTGTTGGCATTCTGAGTGTTAAATCTCCTCTTCTCATGAGACACCCCCCCCCACAAAAACCCCCCAAAAACAAAACAAAAAAACTTGCCAGGAAATCTCAGCTACAAAGCTTTGATTGAGAAATCATTAGTTTTAAACCCCTGGATTGAACCAAAGCTGTTGATAGCTTTATAAAATCAAGGGAAGGTTTACAAATTATGAAACCTATTAATCTAATCCTAAAATAAATGTACAAATTCTAAAATAGATTTGCAGAGCCGAAGGGGGGAAAGTGGATTTTGCAAATTTTGACAATTATTCCTTCATTACAGAGCTTTTTGCTTTCCAGGGCAAGAGAGTGGCTTTGTGTTTGGGACACTTAGTGAGTGTGATTGTTCCCATTAGGGTGTCTGTGGTAGTCGGGATGGCAAATGCTAATTCTCAAATTTCAGCTGTCCGCTCCGACTTCCCAGAGGGTTCTTTCTCCTTAAACACTTTGCCGCTGTGCTACTTCCCAGGCCTGTTCAGAGACACGGTATGTATTATTACAAATTATTTTTAATGGTAGTACCCAGAGACTCCAAACTGAGAGCCAGCACACATCATAAGAGATTTCAAGCTAAATAGACAAAGAAAGCAGAGAGCTGCAGTGATTTGTACGAGAGCAGACACCAGCAGTGTCTTTTTAAGGAAGTCTGACTGAAATGATTAAGGGGGGTATGACAGAAAATCATGTTACTGATACACACAAACTTGCCAGCCTAAAGGAGAAACGTGCCCTGAGAATTTGTGAATGAAGGAGTTAAGTTTAGACTTGGAAGGAGGAGCCATATTTCTTAGGGTATAAAAAGGGTAAACTGTGTTGCCAGGGTGTGTTCACCAGCTGCTTCTTCCTTTGTTTCGTTTGTCTTTTGTTTTAAGATACTTAACTATCATTCGTAGCCTTAGTTTTACGCAGCTTTATAGCTCTTAGCTGACTGAAAGATGTCTCCCTGTGATGGATGTGCAGGCGCCTCTTGGTAAAGTAACTGAGCCAGACCGTGTGGGCACAGGCTCACTTCCCAGGAGCGTCACTGGATGGCACTTTTCACAGATCAAATGGGGTGGGGGGGGGGTGGAAACCAAGCTACCCACTCAGTCAACAGGTGGGCCCTGCATGTCAGCTTCATAAGAGCATGTTGACAGGGTAGCAGAAGGGAAAGATTGCACTGTTGCTTCCCACACTGTGTTTGTTCTGTGAATATTATGATATTACAGGAGCAGCTAAAAGGTGTCAATGCGAGACAGCTCCTGCCCTGAAGTGCTTACAATCAAATAGATCAGGGAGAATGAGGGGATCATTAGCCCCATTTTACAGAAGAGGATCATTGAGGCTAAGGGATTGTTTGTGACAGAGCTGGAAATTGGATCCAGAGCTCCAGAAACCAGACGCTGAAGCACAAACCCATCCCACCTCTCCCAAGTAGACCATTTTGGCCAGCCCGTAGATTACCAGTCCAGAGGAGAGCACCTCCATTCTTTTCAGTGGCTGTGTGTCTGGAAGAGCGTCTTTCTCTCCCACGTCACCTGCAAACCTGTTGGCCCCCATTAGCACATCCTACCCCATATGTGATACCAGCAGGCCCAAGACTCAGGGCTGCCTCCCCCCATATCACAGTTGCACTTGCTGAGTTACCGGCTTTTCACTCACAGTCTGGTTTGTCTCTGAAGAGGCTGAACAGATGCAAAGTGGTTGGAAGGATGGCCTTGATAAACCCTCAGCCACGCTGCAAAACATGCTCTGTTTGTTGTTTGTTCCTCGCTTTTTAATACTTCTACAGCAAGAAAGAAAGCCTCCTGTTGCCATCCTTTTCCCTCCCCCCTCTCCAAACCAAATTCAGCTGAAATCCAGGGCCTGAATGCAGGGAACGGCTAGCCAATAGCAGCCATTCTATGGAGTCTAAGCAAGGAATGAAACAGGCATTTATTAATGATCAGGGCTGGGATTGGCAAAACCAATTGGTATTTTGAAACCCGGTGCCCGTTCCAATTCACAGGAACGTGGTGTTTAAAGCCTTTAGGTAGCTGGTGTGTTAGGGGCAGACTGATTGCTTTTGTTGAGCAGCTCCCCACGCTGGGAGCGGTCAGAGATGTGATGTCATGCAAGCAATGATGATGTCAAATAAGCAGTGACATAGCAAGCTTTTGGGGACACGAGATGGAGCAACCTCACTGCGAATCATTGTTCCAATCCAGCGAGGTCAGTGAACCATCGCAAGTGGTCCCACCATGGCCTTAGGGGGCTGAGGCCCTCTGGGGAGCACCAGAGGGGATATATATATAAAAGAAAACCAGCATTTTCCTGACGATTTCAGGGATTTGGGTAGCACAAAGAAGGCTCTAGGAGAAATTATTTGGCCTGCTATAAAATCACATTGTTCGTTTGAACGCCACAGACTACGGAGACACCACCATTCTGCTCCGGAGTCGATTCCCAGAACATCCAGTCAATGTTCCCCAGGTGCGAGGAGAAGCTGAGATGTGGGGAGCGGGGCACACTCGGTTTTGCTTTCCTTGCAAGAGAGCCTTTACTCTGCAGCATTCAGAAGGCCACTGGGTGTCACTAGCAACCTGCAGTCAGGCCGCCTGCTTGAAGCTGGTGGAAGGGAACGTGATTAGGTGGATGGGAGAATCAGGTGAGCCGCAGTCTCAGAAATACCTGCACCACTGCAGCCCAGTTCCGTTCATCTGGGCACCCCAGAAAACCAGCTGTACTGGGGGTGCTGGCTTGCTGTGCGTGATACTGCGTGGCACAGGGGACTCTGGGATCTAGCCAAAGCCACTTTAACAGGTAGGAGATGAGGCAGGAGGTTTTCGCAAGGGATGCAAAGCACCGATAGCTCTGGGATCTGTAGATCTGTGATATAGCTCTGGATATCTTATACCGTGTGGTCCAGCTGGACTCCTCCATTTCCTCCTGCAGTAGCTGCTACCTGTGTCCACGTGGCGACCCTGGTAGCCCAGACTCCTGGGCTAGCTGTCTCCTGGATCCAGAATCAGTTGCGTGTGAGCTCCCTGTGTCCACGCAGAGTCTGTCTCGTATTCACTCCCTTTCCATGTGGTCTCGCCAAATTCCTCTCGTCCTGAACGCCTGTAGCCTCAATGAGTTCTGCAGTTTGTACAGGCGTTGGTACCACCTGATAGGTGGCTGGCATCTCTCTGGCCACATCCATCACTAGAGATTCCTTGTAGAATTCTCTCTTGGTTCTCTCCTGTAATCACACGGGACCTGATTCGCACAAGAGTTCAGCTGCCCTGTGGCGATTTACAGATGGCGAAACTGAAGCATCAAGAGATGACGTGACATGTCCATAGTTGCACTGGATGTTTGTGGGGGGGCAGGGACTTGAATGCTAGCCTTCCAAGTCCTAGACTAGAGTTCCCAGCCAAGAGGACATCCTTCCTCACAGCTGATCAGTTCTTGGCTGAGGCCATGTGACAATTCTAAAGTTCCTCTCGTGTGGCCAAGTCCCCTGTTTTCTTATAAAACAGGCATCTGCTCTGTCCATGTGGTTACTCAGAGCTGCTAGGGGGTGAAGGGTTGGGGGCTGGGGCCGTGGGAGACAAGCTCCATTAATCCTGGGCTGTGCACACAACCCTTTGATTAAAGGTCCCGGTGTTAACTCGGTCCTGTTCACAGTCCCAGGCGTGGGGGTGGGAGGGAAGGAAAAATAAAAGCTGCAATCTTTGCGCACCTGCACCTTTACCCCCGAGAGGAAAGAGCCTTTCAGATGGCCAGGAGTAAACTGAGATTTGAAAGGGGAAGTCATGTAGGTTAATGACAGAGCGACGGGAGAGAGGGAGAAAAGTCAGAGATGTTTCCTCCCCATTGTTCTTCTGTGGGCCTGTTCTGCTGCTCAGTTCCCCTAGCTGCCTGTCCTTTGCCCCCTCTGTGCCACTCCCGGTGTCAGCTTCTCCCCGTTCTGAGAACCGATTGCCCCCGGATGCCCTAACTCCATTACGAGAGCCAAGCAGGCATGGAAAAGGGGCGGCGTGGAGGGCTTCACCCACTCAGGCTTTTGCCAGTCACGTATACCTGACAGTGAAAGGCCCTGGGCCTGATCCTCACTTATGCAAGGGCCCCATTACCTGCTCTCCAGTGTAACTGAGTTCCTCTATCTGTGTAGAGCTACTGGAGCAGATCTAAGCCAGCCTCACTGTCAATTCTCCCATGTTGGGAATGCACAGGGATAGGATGAGAACAGAAAGTGAGAGAAGAGAGACTGGGGAAAATGAAGGGCCAAGGGATGTAGGCAGAAAAGTCAGTAGCAGGCTGGGGGCATGAAGGGAGTGGGAGAGTGTGGACCGGGAGTGTGAGCAGGGACTGGGAAGCAGGTGGGTTTGGAAGGATTTGATTTTTATCGGGGAATGGCGATCAACGTCCATTTCACCACACATGAAAACTGATGAAAAACTATTGCCACTGACAATAATTGAAAGGTACAGAGAGGCAAAGCAAGAAAAATGCTGCTTGGCAAGTTATTTGTGTTTGATTTAAGGCTATTTACTGTGTCTCTTTTGACATGTGAATTTAACCATTTGTGTTTTAGCGGGTATAGAGCTTGAATTCTTTGAATCGCAGCGGCTGCTGGCATTCAACAAACAGCCATGTGGACAAAGGGGATCCAGTAGATAATATACTTGGACTTTCAGAAAGCTTTTGGAAAGGTTCCTTACCAGTGGCTCTTAAGCAAATTAAGTAACCATGGGATAAGGAGAAAGGTCCTCTCATGGATGGTAACCAGCTAAAACAAAGTGTGGGAATAATTACCAGTTTTCAGAATGGAGATAGATAAATAGAGTTCTGGATTCAACCTCTTTGGAAATGAGCTGGACAGAAGGATAAACAGTGAGGTGAAAAACTTTGCAGATGAAACCAAATAACTCTAGATAGTGAAGTCCAAAGCAGACTTCACAGAGTTACAAAGGGATCTTTCAAACCGGGGTGACTGGGCAACAGAATGGCAGATGAAATTCGCTGTTGACAAATGAAAAGGAATGTAGATAGAAAACATAATCCCATTCCAAACGACGGGGTCTAAATTAGCTGTTACTGCTCAAGAAAGAGATTTTGGAGTTACTGTGTGCGCACCAGCACAGAATGTTATGAACTATTAGGAAATGGATAAATAAGACAGAAAATATAATGCAACTATATAAATCTATGGTATGCCAACCTTGAATACTGTGTGCAATTCTGGTCACCCAAGCTCAAAAAAAGATATATTAGAAATGGAAGAAGTACAGAGAAGGGCAACAAAAATCATTAAGGATATGGAACAGCTTCTGTATGAGGAGAGATTAAAAAGACAGACTTTTCAGCTTGAAAAAGAGACAACTAAGGGGAGAAATTACAGAGGTCTATACAGTCTTTACTGGTGAGGAGAAAGTGAATAAGGAAGTGTTATTTGTCCCTTCACATAACACAAGAACCAGGGGTCACCCCATGAAATTAATGGGCAGCAGGTTTAAAACAAAGTACTTCTTCACATAAGCTCAGCCAACCTGTGGAACTCCATGCCAGGGGATGTTGTGAAGGTCCAAACTATAATTGGATTAAAAAAGATTCAGATAAATCCCTGGAGGAGAGGTCCATCAGTGGGCTAGATGGACCATTAGTCAGACCCAATATGGCCATTCTTATATTCTTATTGTCTGACACCGTTCCTCTCCCATATGTTCCTGCAAGTGTGAAAGTTTAAAATAGATTTTAAAAAAAGCTTAAAATCCATAATTTTATGCAACTGTGAACATTTAAATGGACAAAAATAAGTAAGTAAATCAATAAATAAATATCACTATGTTCCATCTCAAGCCTAACAAAATAAAAATGGGATTCTGACACACCTAGAAATTGGAGGTGGGTTGGGGATGTGGCCAGGGCTGGGTGTGGGAGGGAGGGAACAGCTCAGGAGATGCGGCTAGGAGGTAAGAAAAAAGGGGAAGATCAGGGCATAACAGTGGTAGGATGGCATATTGTATTCCAGCTAGTCTCTGCTTCCCAGGAAGAGGCTGATCTAGCTGATGTTGGGATCCATGCAGGCCCCAAAGGGTCCCAGAGTACATGGAGGATAAAACTAGCTTCAAGCTTCCCCCACAAACCGAAGACCTAGAATTGGGCAGCTGGGAAGGTGGGTCAGTGAATCAGCATACAGATAACCTCTGGGTTTGAGTCTGGACCCATCCGAACATGGACGCCTGCCAGGAGAGCTTCCTTCTTGGGGGGCAGGTGCTGCTGGCGCCTGGCTGAACAAACGAGGTTTGCATTGCCCAGATGAAGGACCGATTCGCCTTCACTTACCCGTGATTTGTAATTGATTCCTGGATTTATCAGGGAGGAGGCCTGTCACGCCCTGCCCAACGGATGGGGGTTTTATAGCCCGAGCGGCTGCTCATGGCTGGAGGGCTGATGTATGATTGATTGCTCCACCGCAGCACACTGGATGCAGGGCTAGCCAGCGTCCTGCTTGGCTCATCCATACACGGCTGCACTCCTTCACTATTAATTCTCCATTCCTGCCCGGACTGAGCTGGAGCTGCATTTCCCTGCATTTTACGCAACAGCTGGGAATATTTTTTAGACTAGCCTTTAAACGTTCCATGTTCTCATACACCCGGCGTAAAGAGCTGTTGTCAGGATTCGCCTGTGAGCCTCCATCCATTTGTCCGTCCCCTCCCTCTATGCACCTCCCTCCTTCTAGTTGACCTGCAAATTGTTTTTATACCCCTCACCTTACGAGCTAGAGGCAGCGTGCGCTCTGGCACCACGCTGCCTCAGTTTCCCTTCTCACTCTTCACCTGTCTTGCCTGGTTAGGCTGTGAGCTCTTCAGATCAGGGATTGCACATCCTTGTGGGTACACACTGGCCCTCTGAAGGACATTGCTGAGGCTCACCACCCGACATGCAGAGAAGATGGAAAGGGGTGAGATATAGGAGTGTGTGGCTTCCTGCACCCCAAATACCCGAGTGATGTGAAGAATAGTGCACTCACCTCCTGAACAGAAATGTCTTTTGGAGCAGTGGGGAGGGTCTTATTTTTTATTAATCCCTCTTAAGTGTTTTCTTTCTTTCCCCTTGGATTTTATTTGGTGACCCTCATTTCAGCGATTAACCTCAGGGCCGTGGCATCTCCTAAGAAAGATGCTCTGACTTCATTAAGAGTTAATGGAAGCTGTCAGAGGTTTGAAACATTGCACTTGAGCCGGCACAGGGTGGGGGGAAAGGGCGAGAAGAAATATATTCTCAGCACAGATACATTTTCATGTAAATTGTTTAAAGATTTAAATGGTTTCTATTAGGAAGGGTCACCGGGGCTGTTCGCAGGGCTAAATTAGTTCTTTTCCAAGGAAGCATAATATTGTCTGTAAAGGAAAAGGTATAAAGTGGGTTGTTAATTCTTTTTTCTCTTTTTTATTTCGTCTCACCCTCCCACAGTTCCTGTCTGGCTCCCTTGTTCCCTCCCTTCTTCAGTCCTCTGGGATCTTTCTTTGGATTGATCTACCTCTGTCTGCCTATTTTCTTTAATCGCCCCCCTCTCCTCCTGGAATGAATTGATCTCTCGAGTGCTCAGATAGTAACCATTGGAGTAGATACCTCTCTTTCATCTCATGGGACCTAAGCATGGCCTTGGCTCTGCCAATCCCAGACAGCAGACTGGTGTTTGCAACCCTCAGCCCCATGACACCAGATGGGGCTCTGCAGCTTCTGGGTTCCTTTTGCCCCTAGGACATAAACAAACACAGAGGCTTCAAAGAACAACATGGGGGGGTTTGAGCCTTTCAGCTGCATCGAATGAAGCATCAGTGAGAAGGGCAAGAGATGGCTCCCTTTTCTGGCGCTTGGTAACTTGGTAGCTGGGCAGCTCTAACATCAGGAGATTGGGGAAAGGGGTCATGGTACCTCGCAACTTGGGCATCCTTCCTTCTTCATCTGCTTCCCAACATACCTGGCCTGGGCGAGCCACCGCTGAGAGTGGGAAAGGAGTTCTCTCTCCATAGCCCATTCAAACCCTCTTCACACTGCCACTTGGGCTCCCTGCATGGGATTGGTCACCCAGCTCTCAGCGTTAGTTTGCATTGCAAATATTGATTCTCCCAGACTGCTGCATTTCATTTTCCCACGAGTATTCACATGCAAATGTACATAGTGTAAAGGGGCTGTTGACCCCCGCTCTTACTGAGACAGAGGGCGTGTCTACGCTGTCTGCCGTTGATGGCTCATGTCTGCTGTCTCAGGATGGCAGAGCTTGGACTACAGGGCTGTTTAATTGCCACGTGGTCTGTTGAGCTTGGGCTGCCTATATGTCGAAGTGCATACATGCAAGCATTCACATGCAAATATATATATTTGCACGACCGGTCGCATGCAAATGTCTGTTTGCATGAGTGGTCACAAGGACGTGGGTGTTTGCCACCGGAGGTTTTGCTCTCTGCCAGGGTCTTTGTGCAGAAAAGCACTCTCCCTGAACAGCTTGTGAATGAGTGGCTACAAGAGGTGTTCGCCTCCAGCGTCACGAATCAGAGGATTTGCCTGGCTCCATTCATGAATCATTCGGCTGAGATGACCCAGAGGTGAAGCACTCAAGCTGCATTGCAGGGAACAAGTGGGGCAAACCTCACCAGAACCCAGCTGGCAACAATTCACTGACAGCAGGAGGGACACGTTTATTTCCAGCAGGAAAGCTCACACAAATAAGAGCATTTCATAATATTTGTGTAATGGCATGGCACCCACCACTCAGAAGTGGCTCTTCTGATCAGCTGTGTCTGTGGTCTTTAAACAGTCCTAGCCCAGGTATTGGGCCCTACACCCAGGGCTTCTTCTCTGGAGACGATGGTTTCGTTCTTTTGGTCTGTCCTTATGGGCCTCTTAACAGTTTAGCTCCCCTTCCAGGGGTTTATCACTGTCCAATTGAAGACCACTTCCCCAGTGGCCTGGGGGCGGGGGGTACCCAGGCCCGCCCACTACTCCAGATCCCAGGCTAGCAGCCTTTAGAATAGCAGCCATGTACTACCAAACTGCCTTCAGTTCCATGTGGCACTTCTCATGGCTCCAGCCTTCAGCAAAGCTTCTCCTTTACCTCAGGGCTCTTCTAAATTCAGGACCAGCAGCCAGCCAAGTGCATCTCCTCATTTCCTGCCAGTGCTGTCTATGGTGCTGCAGTCTCCTTTGGACTGTCAGCTGCCTCCTGTGCCTTCCTCCAGCTCCAGCAAGGAACACTGTCTCTGGTCCTGAAAGTCCTTTTTATTGGGGTATTCTGGGCCCTGATTGGCTGCTCCCTGCAACCTCCCTGATTGGCTACTTCTCCTGCAGCCATTCTAGGCCGCTTGGAGGACTCCTCTACTTCTCTTGTATTGGAAGAGGTGTGGTAGGACCCTGAGATGTGCAGCAAGAGGCCTCTGGGCCTGGTCCACGCCCACAACGTGGCATGTATCGCTTTTCATTTACAAAGAGTTAGGCAAACATTACTACTATACAGAACAAACAAGGAGTCCTGTGGCACTTTTAAAGACTAACAAATTTGCTGAACTAGACTAACGTGGCTACCCATCTGCAAATTACCACTCCGGCTTCCCATCTGCCCAGTGGTAGGGAGGCATTATCTCCATTATGCAGATGAGGGAATTCAGGCACCAAAGTGTTTGATTGGTTGGTCAATTTTTGTCCACTAATTTCAAGTGCCTCCATCCCGTGGGCTTACCCATTATGCGCTGCTTGTTAGAACAGCAGAAATGCGTCAGTTTCAACAACACTTTCTCAGGTCCATGATGCAATTTCTGGTCAAAATCAGAGAGATACCACCCCAGAAAAACCAAGTGCTTGATTCAGAGCAAGGTCTTGACCCTCCATCTTCCGCTTCCATGCTGACTGCGGCTATTCCACATCGACCTGTCTCTCAGTTTCTTTCATCCGCTTTTTGAAAGTTTGCGTTAGTTTCGTTCTGATACAAAATAGGCAATATTTCAGGAATCTCACAACATTTTCATGGAGTGGGAAAACCTTTTCCAGCTCAGCTCAATTGATTGCTCTTTGCAGTAACCTTTGTAAAATGCATAGAGGTCCTTGGATGGAAGTGGCTATAGAAATGCAAAAATGATGATGGTGGGGTTTCTTTCTGATGAGGAGCTGCAGGAGAGCAAAGGAGAAAAGGAAGAGAAAAATATAAAGAAATGAGAAGGACTAAGTGAATGGGCTGATGAAAACAGGTGTTGGCAGCAGTTCTGTACGGTTCTAGAGCGGACACAGGATGTCCAGATGCCAAGTTACCACTAGAGGAATGGGGCTTGATAAGAAAAGGTCAGGAGCTGAATTGGAGAATGAGAAAATCCTGAGTATTGAGCAAGTCTGATTCCATCCAAGAGAAGGTAGGGATGCATGTGAACACAAACACGCCGACTCCAGCTTGCTTCCACCCAGCAGAGAATGGAGGTGCAGACGTGCTCGCACACAGAAGTGCCAGATTTGATTCCAGGATAATGAATACAGAGAACAGTGATGTCCTTACTCACACAGAGGCAGGATAAATTCCACCTCATGAGGGGCAGAGTCAAATCCATTGCTGTAAATGATGGACACTAAGGTAACCAGCTGAACTACACATACGCAACCATGTCCCCTCTCCCAGCCGCCCACACATGTAGGGCTGATGCCATTCACTGTGGAGGGCAATGTACCTCCCAACAGTCGCAGGTTCTGTGGCATTCTCCCGCTTTGACCAGAAAAGCCCCTCATCCTGGCTGGAGAAGAACATTTCCTGCTGTACCATTGGCAGAGGTGTAAAGCTAGGGAAGGCAGCAGCTTCAACCATTCCTGGTCATGCCCAGTGACTGCCTGGCTGCTCAGGGACAGGGAATGATGCTTCAACTAAGCCAGCCAGGCTGGAAGGCAGCGGCCGACCATGACACGGACGTGGTGGGCGAGGCTCTGGCTCCAGCTGGGGATGGCTCCATCAGTAATGGCCATGACCAGTCGCATCCTGCTTTAGGAGCACTGGGTAGTGTGGGGGAAGTGCTGCCTTCTTTCCGCCCCACACGCACACAGCTTTGGGGAATCCAGAAAAGGTGACACCAGCTAAAGTTCATGCATATAGAAGTGTTCCACATACACAGCAGGCCCCTCCCCAGCTTCTCCCACTTGCCCCAATGGAGGATCTCCATAAACTCTAGGAATCCACCGTGTAGGCATTTGGGCGAGCCTGACAGTCCATCCAGTAGGGGACAATGGCTCACATATGTGCTCAGCCGGTATGTTGCCGCACGCAAAATCCTGATTGGTTTAGATGCCAGGATCACCTTATTGCTCATAGGGTAACGCAGCAAATGAGGTCACCCCAGGCTCATGAGCTAAAACATGTATGAAATAGGTGTTTGGATGGCGGGATGTTTTGAAAGGGGATTTTGGGGCTGTTTTCTCAGCCTTTGCCTGTGAAGGGATGGGTTGGCAGGGCCTAGGGTGCTGCCTTGCTGGCTGGGATATGCCAGGATGGGAGCTAGGATGACTAGTGGGCCGTCTGCTCTGTCTGTGATACGCTATGGGGATTGGGTGGCTGGGTTTAAAGAGACATCTGTGGACTGTCTTTAGATCTGCCTGCAGTCCAGTTGTAAACAGGGCCCAGAGCACTGGGGACAGACCAACCAGCCAGCCCATTATACCCTCCCTCCCGCTCATGCAAAGCCAGTTCTGAGCTTTCACCAACTGCAAGTTTAACAGTGGGGCCCCAGGCCCGCAAGGTGGGTTTATGCGGCCATTGCCAATCTTCCCATAAACTGTGGGGTAGCTGGGGATTCCACTCTTTAATTGAAAGCTGTTTCCAGCTCAGGTCACATCTTGGTGGGAGGGGGCCAAAGGGCTGCCGTTCTCATCTCCCAGACTTCCTTCTCCCATCCCTGACACCTTGATGTCAGACGGCTTATTTGGCTCCCCATCCGGGTCTCTGAGACATCCATCACCCTTATTGCCATGGACGGCTGCCTGTACCACTTCCCCACACAGCTGCCGGAAAACTGGCAGCCTTTCCCAAGAGAAGAGAGGGCCCGCACAGGCGGCAGCTTGTTCCTTCTGACCCGTGGAGAGCGTGACAAAGATGGGGAGACGCTGTGGGTGTGAGGGCCAGTAGGCAGAGGCCATGCCCCAGTCAGGGGTAGCAAGGGACTGGTGGGAGGTGTTAGCCGGATCCTGGTAGCTAGCGTGGGTCTCAAATCTGGACGGAGCATGAGCTGGGATGATATTCTGGCTGCCATCCAAGAAGACGTACTTGATGACCCTGGATGTGTGGAACAGAGTGTGCTCAGGCAAATGGGAGAGGTACCCCGGTGTACAGTAACAGAGATCCTGCCTCACTCTCTGAGGAGCTGGAATGGCCATAACTGCTGCCCTGACCTGTGAAGAGACCAGGTGACCTAGTCAGATGAGGATGGGGAGGAGACGCATCTACAATTGCAACCCAGACTTTTGCTAATACAACTGCAACCCAGTGTGGCTCTTTCCGCCCCTCAAGTGACCGGATGGTCAACGAGTCTGCTATTGCTTTGAGCTGACAGAGTTAGTTGTTTTAGTTCAGTGAGTAGCTGCTCATACCCTTAGACCCAGAGGTGCTGAGGTCACTTACTGCTACAGATTGCCCCACCTGGGCACGACACAGCCTAGTGAATGGTACACAGCAAACACTGTGGTGTCATCTGCGACTGGCCATGGTTTCCCAGGAAAACTGTGGTTTATAGTAGCCACTGACACTCTGGGCAGAGATTTCCATCTCTGCTCAGGGGAGGTAGGGATGCACAGTTCCCACTGAAATCAGTTGAAGTTGTGCACCTAAAGCCCATTGGTCACTGTGAAAATTTCATCTATAATATTTAAATGCAGGGGCTGGCCTGAGTCAGGAATGGGGGTGATGGCTGCAGGATTGGGCATCCTTGGGAATGTAGCTCTTTTTTTCCAGTTTGCAGATGGCTCACAAGAGATCCCCACCTCCACAAACATTTTTGATATTCAGAACTGCAACACCCATGGGAGGTTTGGCTGGTTCGTTTTCAGTCAATTGGTGGGCTGTTGGCAAACTATTCACTCTGGCCTTGGTCTGGGACACTGAGATTTTTGGAGTAGGACCCAAGACTCTTTTGCTATATGTTCTTTGCTCGCCTAAGTCCCAGGATATCGTTTCTGCCCTTTGTCTCTATCTTGTAGCTGTCCATGGAATATACCTTAGCAGAACATGCCCAAAGAGTCATATAAACAGTAAATCAATTTATGGATTACTGTGGCACTAGTCTGGAAATTTGTGATCAAATGTTTTTATTGGAAAACACAAATTCATTGAAACCCACTGTTCTGTGGGTAAGGGTCAGTTTTGATGAAACTTTCCTCCGATCCAGGATGGAATTCCTGGTCAAACACAGAGGGAGACACACACAGGTCCATGGTGGGGTGTGAGAGACAGGTGCTGGTCTGAAATCAGGCCTTGAACCTGGGTTGTCTACGTCCCTCATTCAAGTCTTGTACCTGACACAGAGTAGGGAATTCAACTTCAACCTCCCACATCCCAATTGAGTGCCTTGACTGAGTTATTGGGGGCTGCGGAGATGCCCTCTCTGTTGTGTCTTAATGCGGAATAGGGAAAAAACCCCAGAATGAATGCATATGACAAAGTGGTTTCTAGCCTACGAAAGTAAATAAATTCGTCTTTAAGGTGTCACAGGACTCCTCATTTGGTTTGCTGAAACAGACTAACATGGTGACCTCTGTGGAATTTGTCCTCAAGAGTTTCTTAGTCCTTGGTCTGTAGGACCAAACAGCAACCAAACGTTTAGCCCATCCCTAATCCTTAGTGTTATTACAGAATTGTGCTCCTAATTGCTATTGGTCAGCAAATTGGAGATCTTTTTCCCACGGAAAATCTGGACATTTTTTCTTTCCATTTTCATAGAAATTTTCAGAAGAAAGTTTTGACTTTCCATCCAAAGACAGAGCTTTTAACCCCAAAATCACAATATATGGGCCAAGAACGGAAAAAAAATATCCAGCTAGAAACTAAATATTTTCTGCTGAAAATTGTCAGTTTTATGGATTTGGGGTTTTCTGTGAGAAACTGAAAATATTTGAGGAAAGCAGACAATTTGCGCAGAATAAAAATAAAACAAAATTTCATTGAAAACCTAATTTTCCATCAGCAAAAGCCTAACTGGAGAATTTTTGATCAGCCAGAGTTGTAGTTTTACAGTTCAAGTGGGTACAAAGGAAATCTAAATGGTCTACAGGCTTGTGTGGGGAGGACTGAATTTCTCCCTCAGGGCAGTGGTTTTCAACTTTTTTCATTTGCAGAGCCTTAAAAAAATGTGAATGGAGGTGCAGACCAATTTTGAAATCTTAGACATAGTCTGTGGACCTCCAGTGGTCCACAGAGCACAGGCTGAAAGCCACTGATCTATTGTGACAATTAGCTTTCACGGACCCTTTAGATGCAGTCTGGACAGGTTGAAAACCAGTGCCTCAGGGCATAGCTCCATTGACTCAGCACTCGGTTCTCCGCACAGTATTTCTACTAGAGAGTCATTCGGAGCTGGCCATTCAGAGCTCAGCTCCGTGGCTGGTCCCTCCATTCACCGGGAGGGCTGTTTCTTCAATGGTTCTGGACATTCTGTCACCATGGTTGGGGTTGGACCATGCCTAGCAACACATTGAAATCATTGACACAGTGCACAGACAGCATCCAATCAGAGCACTGGTCTGTGAGCTGCCCTGATCCTAAAGAGTGGCTTGCAGACATCAAACATTTAAACAAACCAGACTGAGGCTAAATTATTAAAATCCTGCTACGTGAAATGTTTCCTGACGAGGAGGCGAGCGCTCTGCTTCCCTGGCTCATTGTTTCTCCACAGGGTGCCAGAAGCGCTCAGCCTCTCTCTGCCTCTCCCTACCCCCATGAGATGTTCAGAACGATCGAAGAGCTCCCTGCTGCTAAAGAAACATAGAATATTTATGGCTTCCCTCAATCAGAGACACAGAGATCATTGAACCAGCCTACGCCAGCATCTTTCACTGCTTCCTTCTACAAAGAACTAGAACTTGCTCACAGAAGATTACCATTCTGGAGCACATCAATGGTCCATCAAGCCTGGCCACCTGCTTCCAGCAGTGGCTAAAGCTAAGTGTTTCAGAGAAAGGCATGCCTCCAACCTCAATAATGCCTCTGGTTGTACCAGAACTTCACTGAGACACAGTTACATTTGCATCAGGCCATACCACAGTGACGTCAAACCTGAGAAGCAGGGAACTAGCAAGAGAAGGGAAAAGTCTTCTGCATTTCATACCTCTTTCTCATAGATTCATAGACTCATAGACTTTAAGGGCAGAAGGGACCAGTACGATCATCTAGTCTGACCTCCTGCAAAATGCAGGTCTCGAGACCTCCCCCACCCATTCCAGCAATACGCCACCAACCTATGACTGAGTTATTTACCTCCTTAAATCATGATGCCAACCAACATGGAGGGAAGAGCAAGTCAAACTTTCATGGAGGGTTTGATCTGTCTGGGAGACTTACTAGAGTCCTGGTAACTCTTCTGTGCTGTGAAACTGTGTTTTCAAGTGCTTCGGCAAAGGGCTGAGTGCCATCTGCCCTGACTGTAGGAGCTAGTGACAGACGTCACACGGCACCACTATGATGTCACACTGCCGTGTTGGGCAACCTTCTGGGCCTCTGATCATAAAGGGCCAGAATCTGTCAATGTGGGCCGGCTGCATGCAGGTTCAAATTGGTCCAGTAAGTAGGGCGTAAAGATCTGGCTTTTCTGCCACTGATCTGCTGTGTGACCTACGGCAAGCGTCTTTCTTATTTCTATGCACGTTTCCCTTCCCACGCTTTGCTTGTCTTGCCTATGTAGGCTATAAGCCCTTCAGGCTGGGACTGCCTTCTGCTATGTATGTACATACTGCATCTAACACAGTGGGATTCTGACATCTTTTGAAGTCTTTATCTGCGACTTTAATATTATCAGGGAGATCATGAAGAGAATTTGTTATCCAGGTCTTGCATTTGATCTATGAGACTCACAAGACCCTCACCACAGAATGGGACTAAGTGCAGTCTTCCTGTCCTAGAGTGTTCTTCCTGGCTGTTAAAGAGCTCCTGCGCTCCACACTAGAGGTGGATGAAGTGATTCCTGAATGTACTTAATTTTAAAGTGATCTCTGTATTGGACTTCTAGCCCACGCAGGGTCCCAGCATGCTCCCCACCAGCCACAGACTTTCTGAACATTCCTGATTATTACAGTGAGTGAGGGGCCCAAAGTCCTGGATCCAGTCTTTGAGGAAGTCCAGGTCCAGGTGCAAGTCAGTTCCTATTTCTCCAATAGACTGAAGCAAAACCCTGGTCCAAATACTTCTGGGGAAATATGAATCTGGATCCGGGGTATTAGTTAAATGCCCATAATGTTGCCCATTTGTCTGTTTCAACCCTTTGTGGCAGGTTAGCATAAGACTGGATTGTCTGTGTTCTCCTTGTACATGCCCCAGACTTTAGCTGAGAGTTCATGGTGGGCACGGCAGCTGAGCAAACACTCTAGGTCTTTGGAAGCCGTGTAAATGGGGACAGAAAGGGCAAAGAGCAGAGGAACTTGACTTCCTCACCGGTGTCGGGGGGCAGTGGAGACAGAGCAGGAGAAATCACCAGGGAAAACAGGCGAGAGAAAGTGCTGATGCTGAACATAGGGAGCTGAACTCCTAGACTAACACGGCTGCCCCTTTGGAATTTGACTACATGGAGGGCACTGAATACAGCCGTTTGAAGTGGAAATCCATCAACTTGTCTTTCTACAATAGACTAACACGGCTACCCCTTTGGAATTTGACTACATGGAGGGCACTGAATACAGCCGTTTGAAGTGGAAATCCATCAACTTCTTTAAAAGTGCCACAAGACTCTTTTGTCTTCCTAGTAGCAATGTCTTAAGAGGAAAAAATATTTGTGCACCGATTAAACTTCCCCTTAAAGATGCAGGGGCATGGAAGATTGGGACGGAAGCTAGCAAAGAAAGGCACTGTAGGCAGGGCTTGGAGGAACACTCCACGTGGAAGCACAAAGGCCTGCAGCGATTAAATGCGTGAACGGGGTGAGGCCTGTGGAGGAAAAGCTGTTTCTGCCTAAAAAGGGAATGCAGCATTTATGTGCAGGAGGCGGTAGCCAGAGTCCATTCCATAGAGGCAAGCTGGGTTGTGTGCCCGAGGCTGCCCCAAAGAGAATTCCATTTCAAGTCCTTTTTATTGCCCATTCCAAACGAATGGCCGAAAGGGGTTTCTTTTAATATTTAAAAGGCTACTGCAAAGAGGTCTAGAAAGATTATGGCATCACTCTATCTTGGCAAAAGCTGAAATGCCAGGGCAGGGCTCGTGGGGCCAGAGAGACAGCGTACGTGTGCCTGTGTGTGAACGTACTGCAGAAGGTTCAAGCGTCGGAGAGCAGAGCTTTTCTGGGCTTCCTGTGGCAAGTGGGACGCTGAATCTCAGGGTTACAGAGCATCCTTCATTCCAAAAGCAGTTTCCAGTCGCACTCTGCACTGGCCTACGTCTGCTTCTATTGAAGCCCATAACAAAATATGAAGAGCTTTTGAAAACCCAGCCAGTGGCTAAGGTACCAGAAAGTTACATTCCTGGCTACTGATTCACTGGGTGGCCTTGATCACCTCCCTTCATTTTCTGTGCCTCGGTTTCCCTTCAAGGAGAGAGAATGCGACTTGCTCACCTCCATAATGTGCCTTGAAATCAACCACTACGTTTGGTGCAACAGCTAAGGGTGGTGACGTGTTCACCATGATTCTAATTCAGGCTTCAGGACCCAACATGTCTCTTGTCAAAAAGTTCCCGGCATCACCCAAGCGCCTGGCGTTTTGTGCCTGTGTATGATGGTCCCTTGGCGCCTTACCCTGCTCAAGCATCCTCTGTCTTGTGCTCCCCCAGTTCATGCTTAGAAATGATTCCCTGATGCAGTGGCTATATCCACCTCCATTCTTATGGGGTCTCAAAGCCAGATATCTACACTGCAATTTTAGAAACCTGTGCCTTGCTGCAGGTCTTTTATTGAAGTGATGATGTACCCATTGTGGGCTCTGTTAGGTGCAGCATAGAGAATGCCACAGAGACCACCCCTCCTTCAATCCTGGCCTAGACGGACCCGTGTCTAGGAGTGAGAAGGGCATTCAATATGCATGGCCCATTCCCTTGGGCCTTGTGGCTGAGACTCCTTGGGTGTGTGTGTCTATCAGCACCACCGGGATGGTGTCTATTTGGACACCTGCTTGCTGAGACCCACCACCCCATTTCACACAGGCCATCAAACAGCTGTCAGCTAGTAATGACTTCCCATCCCTGCTGACCTGGGCCATATTCGAACCAGTGACCTGTAGGTGAAACGCGCCATAACCCATCGCCAATCTGCTGGACCAGCTGTCAGCATCATTGCTAATCAGTGACTTCATATCAGCGAGGTTCAGCAAAAGACACGGCAGGCCCCCGCTGCCCATCACAGGCAGATGGGACAGCAAAGGGCAAAGACATTAAACAATGCCTGAGCCGAGGAAGACAAAAGCACTCCCTGCCAGTGGCAATAAAGGGGTTGATTTTTTATCATCATTATCATTATTATGTTGAGTCCATTTTAAATACTCCTAGCGGCCCAAGGGAAAGGTGGGGAGAAACAGATCAGAGGAAATGAACCCTTAGCCCCCGGCTATGTGCCCACAAAAATTCACTTAATATAAGTGTAAAAAAAGTTCCTGATTTCCTAGGGTTTTTTTTCTTTTTAAAGAAAATGCAACTCACGAAGTGGGTTGGAGCCCACGGAAGCTTGTGCCTGAAGAAATTTGTAAGTCTTTAAGGTGCCCCAGGACTCTCGTCGTTTTTTCTTTTTAAAATGGATTATATTTTAAAATGGATTTAACCGATTGTGACTTTAGCACTGGTGAAAATGTACCGCCAGGCAGAGCTGGAGTCTGCCCAGATACCACAGTGAGAGACTCCGTACTACAGTGACGGATGGACAGCTAGGCAGGTGGTAACCGAGGTACGAATCCAGCCAAATCCATTCATATGTGGGCGTTCTAAGAAAGTCAGTGCTGTGTGTGGGGCAAGGACTGGCTACAAGGGGGTGAGTGGGGTTTTTGGTATTTATATAAATATATTGGGCTAGGCTACCTTCATTAGACTTTGCATCACTTTAAACCAAATAAGTAAGTCCAAACAGCCCTGATTTAACTAATTTGGTTTAAAATCACGCCTTAAATTAAACTATTGTACCTCTGCATCTGTAGGAGGCCTATGAAACATGCTGGATGCTCAGGCACTCATTCCTTGCTTAAATGCATTTTACCTGGCTCACTTGAAAGCAGAAGAGGAATTCTCAGCGAGGAGACTGGGGGTGTCCCTTCACATCCATCCCACCCCCACGCTCTCTGGAAGCAAGTCACAAGAGCGTTCACGTAACCCCTCCTCGACACTGCCGGGAGTTTGATTCCCAGCCTTCATTTATGGCTATCGATTTCAGCACTTCTTATTACTGAGGTAAGTGACCTGTAAACAGAGAAGCAGCTGCTGGCTTTATCAAGCTCTTTCAGATAATTAGTAGTTTAGGAGGTTGAGGGAGGAAATAAACTGTGTGGCTGTCAGAAAAGTTTGCTTACATTTGCATTGGCTGCCGTCTGTTCCTGTGGAAGATGAAATCCAGCCCAGGATTTCTCCATCACTGGTCAAGGAATAAAGTTTGCCTTGAAGACGTGTGCGTTAGTGGGGATAAACTCAGCCTGTTAGCTTGTAAGTCAGAGGAGAAGTCGGGGAATGGGAGTTCTGCACGCATCTGGTATGTACTCTGGCCGCAGATGGCGAGCCACTTCCACAAGCTTTCATCTGGAAGATTTTTCCGTTAGCTAAAGAATTTAGAAATTGGGTTCCTGTTGACTTCAATGGAAATGTGCACCCAAATCTGGCAGACAGCTAGATGCAGCAGCCGGACAGGGAAAGTGGGACCTAGTGCACTGTACTGAGACTCAGGAGAGATAGTTCCTATTCCTGGCCTCCTGGGTGACTGCAGGAAAGTTATTTCATCTTTCTGGCCCTCAGTTTCCCCATCTGTAAAGTGGGGAGGATGGTACTGACTTCCTGTGTAAAGCATTTTGAGATTTACAGCTAAAATTAAACAGGCATTATTATCAATCCATCCTCGAGGAGAGTAAATCATGGCCACGTTCCTGCCAAAGCCGAAAGGTGGTGTTTACTAGTTTGCTGACTGTTAGCTAACACATTGCTGCTGGCCAGGAATTTCAGTTTCCTTCATACTGGCCTTAAAATCTATGAACCTATTAAACAAGCAGCAAATTGCCCAGACAAAAAGGAGTTTGATTTAGTCACTTCTTCATGAACCCACTTGCCCAGCTGATCCAAAAACGCATTCCCCCTGCCTCATGGATAATTTAAAATGCTTTTCCCCCCGTTAAAAATGAAAAATAAAGCGGAAAATTCAGATTTCATTGAAAAAGAGAATTCATTTTTTGATCTCATCAAAGGAAAAAAACGTTTTTGGTGGGAAATTGCTGAGAAACCCTTCGTGCCCCCTGTCTCCAAATGTGGGCCCCAAACTGACAAAAAAAACCAGCCCTGAAAATCCCACTTCTCTGCCTTCTGGAGCAGCCCAGCCAAGAGCTGCAGTTCTGTGAACTGTCCATGGTGCTGAAGGGACTTTGGCTCATTGGGGCTGTGGAGCAGTTTGGGGCTATGGCCGGATCTTTCAACAAACCCAGGAAAGAACTGGTAAGAAGATTTTCAGGGCTGAATTTCACAGGTGGAAGATACACAGGACCATGCCACTCATTCAGGAGAACAGCAGCAAGAGGAAATGTAGGTATTCACCGAAGCCCTGTATTGGTGATAAACAGACTGGACTCCATGGCCTGACTTGGGGAGAGACAGGAAGAAGAGCCTAATTTAGAGCCACTGACTGCTCTTGGGAATGGATCATCCCTGGGACCCAAAGCAGGCACCCAAGTGGAAATTTCATCTGAGTTTTACCAACAGCAGCTCGAATCAATTAGTGGGTTTCTATATTTCACCCCAAGTTCAGCGTCCTTGTTCAGCTATACTGTATTCCATTTTCCTGCCAATGACCAGTGTTACCAAGACACCGCCTTGCCCGGTAGATGAAGCACTGGACTGAGGAGATCGGGGGTGAGAACCGGATCCTTGCTCCAGCTCTTCATACCACCTTTAAAAGCTCCATGTCAGGCGGGCGTTGCAGAAGATAGCCAGAAAGCTGCTTGCCAAGGCCAGCCCTGGATGAGCCCTGGCAGAGAGAAGCTGAGATGGGAGAGGTGAGTCAAAGCAGGATCACAGCACTGTGAGGATAGCTCAGATTTAATGCTAATTTAGCCTGTCCTGCAACTCTTAGTGACACTCATTCCAGACTCCCCACCCCGGCTGTGGGCCCCCTCTGTGCCACTATTTCCCCTCCTGCCCACTGTCTCACCTATAACAGCAATAAGAATGTTCAGCTTCCACTTCTCTAGGTTTTAGACAAGAGGCTCCAGACATGACTGAGATGCTGCACCTGAACCTCTCGGTTTATTAAATTGAGAAAAGGAGAAAAGCAAATATGGTTAATAAACCAATGGCGCAAACAGCATTCACTTCTTGTTCACGTCCGTTTCTGTGCCAGCAGAAACGCTGCAGGACAATTCAAGCGCTAGGGGAGGATTCGGAGAATTTCCTGATTGTAAACAAGTTGTATCACCGGTTGGCTTTTCCCATATCTGTTAGAAGGCTCTCAAGTTCGCTTGGCAGATTTTTCCTGATCAGTTGATAAAGGTCATTCTAAAATCCCTTTCTTTTATCTTGAAGCAATTTGAACACCTGTAGCATTCATTTAAATTCATTTAGACAGTCTCCCCTAAATCCCAAGACCCAAATGAAAGTTATGAAGCCTGTAATGTCATTAAGCTGGGGAACTTAGAGTCGGTTTTCTCCTCAGTGGAGCTGGTCAGTTTTTCATTGCAAATAAATTAATCAGTGAATTCAGCTCCTTTTCTGTTCACGAGAAACTTGCAAAGCAATCCTGATTTCTGCAAATGGAAAGGCTGATCTGAAAATCTCAAAGGGTGGAAACCAAACACGAAGCAGCACACTGGCCCTGCAGGAAGTTAATCTTATCAGAAAAGTTACATTGTGGAAACACAACAAGGTAGCTAGTTCAGCAAACAGCATATAGGCACAGGACGGCAGAGGCTTGCCCAGGCCGTAAGCATATCTGACTGCATAGGGAGGAAGGATCTAGGCCGCATTGTGCTAGGCACTGCACATACATGTTAGAGATGGGCAAGCTGAGGCACAGAGAGATTTTAAGGTCACATGGAGAGTCTGTGGCAGTGCGGGGAATTGGACCCACAGTGCCTTAATTCCAGCCCAGTGCCTCAACCAAGTCATTTTTGCTGGAAGCAGCAGCATTAGCTGGGCCGTGTTGTTCCAACAATTCTGTCAAGGCTTCTATAAGGTGCATCACAGATGCGCTGGACTGATGGTCATGAGTTTGTACAAGGACCCAGTTGGATTAGCCAGTGTCTCTTAGGCTTGGTCTACACTACAAACGTAGGACAACAGAATCTGCCTTACGTCGACTTAATAATGTCAGCGTCTACACAGCAAGGTCCTTTCCACCGACCTAACTCGCCTGTGATGGTGACGTAATCACTCCACCTCCATGAGAGGCGTATCACTTAATTCAATGTTGATTTCAATGTCTACACAGAGGCAGTGTAGATGCAGCGGTGTGTAAGTCAACTGAATTGGCCTCCAGGATGTGTCCCACAATGCTTTGCTGTGACCGCTCCGGAGATGTTTTCAACTCCACTGTGCCACAGCCAGGTACACAGGAAACAGCCTGTTCAAGCCCTGGGAACTTTTGAGTTCCCATTTCCTGTTAGATCAGCACGGACAGCTTGCCAGCCCAGCTGATCCCCATAATCCTCTGGTCCATGCTGGGGGACACCACTGAAGGGACTGGAGTAAGAGGAGAAATGGGACCTGTGGAGATCCTGGCCATGGAATGGGTTGAAGAGAATCAAGCTCTAATGGCCTCCCTCTCTACCTCTACCTTTCCTACCTGCGGCTGGCCAGAATTTCACCCAATATGAGTGCTACAGCACTATTCCTGTCTGCTGTCCCAGCAGGGTCATCTCTGATGAATCACCTTGGTCCCTTTCCCTCCATGCTTCCTGAGACTGACTATCCTTCTTTGCACTGCTCACTTGCCACACGTCCGCTCAAAAGAATGTCGCTGTCCCCAGGCCTGGCTCAATTCACGCCTGCTGCAACATAGCCTAGAATTCATTGCATGCGTTGCACCGGCCTCTGTGGGGACAGGGAGGATGAAGAGGAGGGAGACACCTTTATTAATTGCTTGCTGCTGTTTATGAAGCTGAAGAGCAAACCAGGTGTTGGATTGTGATGTATTAAGTGCCGTGTAATTCAAGTGGGCTGCATTGACCAGAATTTAATCTCCCAGCCAATTCAGAGCGAGTCACAATGGACATCAGCCTGGAATGGATGGAACTGAATTGCCTCACCAAGGCCCTGAAAGGGACCTTGGTGGAGATGCAGGTCCTGCTCCATCAATGTCTAAATGGTGCAGAGAAGCAATTAAGAAAGACGAAAGGGAACCAAACATCGTCAGATGGCTCTGAGAAAGGCTCTGACCGAGAGCGTCTCGTCCTCACCATTAGAGATGAAGGAAGTCAGTTTACTAGGAAGGGCCAGATTTCTGGGCAGACTTAGTCAGCCCCTGGGAGAAAAAGAACTGGATCTGGATTCTGAACTCGTGTGTTCTGGACTCCAAAGGCTGCTAGTAGGACTAAAAGAAGATTAATCGCATATCCATGCCTATTTGGAGAAGCTGACTTCAGAGCATGTAGAGGATGATCCTGCAGTGAAGAAGTGGGATTCGGGAGAGACCCAGCCTCTGTCCTTGGCTTTGCCACAGACCCCCCCTTGTGACCCTGGCCAAATCATTTAATCTTCATGCTTCAGTTCTCCATCTGTGAAAGGGTGATAACAACTCTTCCATACTTTACAGGGACGTTGGGAAGATAAATTCACTAATACGTGGGAGTTAATCGGATGATGGGGATCATAGAAAAGCCAATACACCAAGAAAAACAGTGTTTAGCAGGCTAGTCTATGAACTGCGTGCCAAAGAAGCTCAGATTACCGCCCACGATTCCTGTGGGGGAAGCTTAAAAGGAAAACTGTCAAGACAAAATCAAAGTCTTTAGTAACCTCCTAGACTATGAACCCCCAAATAATTCTAATAACTGAATGCATTTTTTATTGCTGATGATGTTGGCTTGTTTTCTGTGCTTCACTCATTTTGGAAGACGAAACCTGACGGGTCAATTTCATTTTGCTTATAAGCAGATAAGAACCTGACCCAGATTCTCATGCATCTGCGGATCTGATTCTGTTTGTAGCTGTTCCCTGTGGCTCTAACCCAACCAGGGTTTTTAATCAAACAAGGAGTTCTGTGGCACTTTTAAAGATTAAGAAATTTGTTTATCTCATTAGATATTGCAAAGTTCTTTTTTGAAAATTTGCCCAGCAGGTCCAAAACTGGAGCCTGGGTGCTGGCCACTCTTGGAAATCTAACCACTTAGTTAGGTTCCTGAATGGGAGGCGATCTCTTTGGAAAAACTGATCTCTTTGGAAAAACAGGATGCGGTTGTGAATGCTGAGCCCTGAGGAATCCAGCCCCCAAAACACAGTGCTGTTTCAGAAAACTATTTTACTAATTTCCATCAAATCTCACAATTTAAGCATTTTAAAAACTTCTTTTTTTAATCACTTTGATGTGTCAGATTAAATGGAACAGACTAAAATAATGCAATCTGAAGGAGAATTGACTGAAGAGTAAAAAAAGATGAATGAATTTTTGCGAATGTAAATGATTACATGGTAATTGCTTAT
The DNA here is from genome assembly GCA_007922175.1 of Pelusios castaneus. NCBI lineage: Eukaryota > Metazoa > Chordata > Testudines > Pelomedusidae > Pelusios > Pelusios castaneus. Next base: position 311,468 of record ML685990.1, read on the forward strand.
AACATAAAATTATTTTCTGCTATATCCTATGATTAATGGCACCAACTGAGTATTTGAATAGTATTTATTAGTTTTGGTAACTTCCGTGATGAATTCACTGATTTAATAATTTACAGTCCATTTTGCTATTTGCAATGATGTTAATTGACTGGAAAAAGGCTGAATGGATCTAGAGTTTATACACTGAAATTCAGACCAATGGCAAGTTAAATGATATATTCTTTTTTAAAATGTGTATTTGCACCACAGAACCAGGGCCTATCAGATAAACCTCTGTGTTTACATTGGGGCAACAAAGCGCTAATCCAGAACTTTTGCAATGTTTGATGAAACAGGCAAATTTTCTAAAACTGGCCACATTTTTCCAATAGCGCCAGCAAATGCCTGGTTACCTCTGACCTTCTCCTTCACTCAGCAGATGCAAACCACTTCTCTTTATCTTTCAGCGGTATTATCTACTACTGTAGCATCTAATCATGACACCATCTTTGATGTGTTTATTTTCACAGCACCCCTGCAGTATCGAGAAGCAGTACTAACCCTCTTTCACAGATGGGGAATTGAGGCACGCAGATATTAAATGGCTTGCTTAAGATCATGCCCCAGATCAGGGACAGAGCAAGGAATTGAATGTGGTCAGGTCTGTTTTATGTTATCACCACTAAGCCATTGTCCCTCTTTACCATCATTACCCAGCTCATGAAAGGATTTTACTTTGGAGCCCACCACAATAATTGACAAAGTCTTCAAATTCTCTGTGTTTGTGTGTGTGTGTTCACAATCAATACACATAAATAGACTGGGCATTCAGCTTCATAGTTCCAGAGAGGTAGTTGTGTTAGTCTGTTTCAGCAAAGCAAACAAGGAGTCCTGTGGCCCTTTTAAAGACCAACAAATGTATTTATTGCATGAGTTTTCGAGATCTCTCCGCACACAGGCAGCGAGGGGCTGGAGTCGCATAGAGCCAAACTTGCTCAAAGTTTTGGCCAGCTCAGGTCAACTTCAAAGTTCATCTGGGCCTGTCTCCAGTTAGAGTTGTTAAGGGCGGAAGTTGCTGCAGCCATGTAGGCTGGGCAAGAGGAAGCTGGAGGAGGCATGTGAACTTAAAGCAAAGCGTGAGATGCAAATGCAGCAGAAATCTGGGAGAACATGCTGAGGATGGGAAATGCAGCAATCCCAAGAAAAATATCTGCTGGTTGCTCTGCGTGTCTTGTATTGACAATTGCAGACAAATTAATAGTATGCTGTAGGTTAACAGCAATGGCCAGACATTGCCGACAAGATCTGTAGGTGTTATAAAAACATCCACCAATACCCAGCTGAGCAATTCTTCTACTTCCCCTCAGTGGGAAAAATAATTTTTTTTAGCTTTCGTCTACTTCCTTTCTTTTGCATTCTCTTAGCATCCTTGCGCCATTTATTACCTAAATGATTTCAGCACCTCTGAACTATTTGTCTCCATGGAGACAGAGATAAATAATCGGGGTGGCCGCACCTCCCCCCTCACGGGATGCTAATGAAGTGTTTAATCATTCCCTTTCTCCAGGAATTGGAGAAATGCTCAGGCACCGAGAAAGGAGGGTATTGTATTTGTTATTTGCCCCCATGATGGGGAATTAATTGCCTTTTGATTAATGAGGCCTTTCAGAAGAATGCCAGAGCTGAAGAAAGAGAGAGAAGGGAAATAATAAACTTGTAGACCTTTAGAAAGGCCAGGTAGGGGTTAAAGTGGCCACCGGACACTGGAGTGCTGGGCGGAGGAGGGTTATAGGACAGGGGAGTATGGTGGGGGCTGCTTCCACATGTGAGCAGAAAAGAGGCAAATTCAAACAGCAGTTTATTCTAGGAGAGATTTAGCACCTCTCTAATGGAGAAGGGGAAAAATGGTTTAATTAAAAATGTATTTACTTTCACTGCAGCCATCAATATTTCTGCCAGTGCTGATTGTTTGAAGAGTCGCTGTTTGTACATGAAAACAACGAGAGTCCTGGGGCACCTTAAAGACTAACACATTTCTTCGGGCATATGCTTTCGTGGGCACCAACCCGCTTCGTCAGATGCATCTGGGTTGGAGCCCACGGAAGCTTATGCTTGAAGAAAGGTGTTAGTCTTTAAGGTGCCCCGGGACTCTCGTTTTTTGCTGTACACAGACTAACAGGGCTACCCCTCTGGTGTTTGTACATGTTTAAACAGGAGTGAGCTCATCCGCCTTTCTCAGCACCATGCCAGAACCCTCCTACTACGGGCCTGCCCAGGCACCCTTACACTGGACCGGCTCCAAAGATTGGTAACCAGCACAATGAATCCACCAGATTTCATTGGACTGGGGAGCCTGCCCATCCCGTATCCTGTCTCCAGCAAAAGCCAGCCCCAGCCGCTTTGGGGGTGATTACAGGCCTAGGTGAGGGCTAGCTCGTGGTAGGGCAGCCTAGCAGTTACAGAACTAATTTGGCAGTTGGCTACAGACTAAAATGGGGAAAAGAGCATTTTCCCTACCTCCCAGAGGTGAGATGAGGATGCATGTACTAGGGCACACGTTGCCTGCACTCTCTGCTGCCCAAAATCCTCTCCAGCAAATGGTCCCATCGCAAATAGAGTCCTGTACACCCAGGCACTTACAGCCGTTTCTCGCCTTTCCCTGAGGCACTGTCTTTTATGTCCTTCTGCAGTGCCTCGCTAATCACCTGTTCAGCTCCCAGCCCAATTAAATAACCAGCAGCACATTCCCCAAACAGGAGAATGAATTGGTTCCTCAGTGATCAGAGGGCTGTTGCTCGTTAAACGCCAGCACTGTCGCAGGCGTTCAGATCGTGTGGTCCTGGCGTCCTTATAAGTATCACTGATAGGCAGCAAGGGGTGATTTGTAATGCCAAAGACTCCATTTTCCTCTGACTCAGTAGCTCGGTACTCAGCGGGCTCTCTCTTTCAGGAGAGGAAGCAGCTACTAGGTAGCACAGAGTAGCAGAAATTGCCTGTTGTAGGCTGGGCCAGTCTAAATCTAAGTTCTGGGGAAGGCCTTGTTTATGAAGGGGCAAGAAAGACCCTGCCTCACTTATAGACTGGTCCTCGGAAATAATTGGTTGGAACCTAATCACTGCTGCAAAGTCACCCGGAAACCCCAGCAAACTGTCTCTGGGGTTCAAAAATCAAATCTAATGAAATAAAAAATCATAGATTCACAGCATTTAAGACAAGAAGGGAACATTGTGATCATCTGATCTGACCTCCTGTACCACATAGATTGGAGAACATTCCTCAGTGACTCCTGCTGTATCTCCTGGCTGAACTAAAAAGAATCCATTCAGAAAAAGAGCCAGACTCATTTGAGAGACTCCAAGTGAGTAGGACGGAGAATCTTACATATGCTCAGGGAAGTTGTTCTACTGGCTAATTAACCTCACCATTAAAAATGTGCAGCCTGTTTCCACACTCAGTTTGTCTAGCTTCAACTTCCAGCTATTGGATCTCATTCTGCCTGTTGAATGGGGTTAAAGGCTATGTTTTATCCATAATCTGCGTTCTTTGTCGTTACCTAGGCTATGCCTACACTTGCAAATTAAGTCGACTTAAGGAGGCTTAATTCGACTTAAACAAAGCCGCATCCACACTGGGCTTTCATTAAGTCGACTTAACAAATTCCTTAAGTCGACTTAATGAAAGCTTAAGTCGACTTAATAAGAACCACCCATTAGGCCAACTTAAGCCTCCTTAGGTGGACCTAACCCTTTCTTAGGTCGACCTAAGCCCAGTGTGGACGTTTAAGTCGACTTAACTGCCACTTTGGACACCACTTTGTTAAGTTGACTTAATAAGGTCGACTTTAAGTCAACTTAAAGTTGACCTTATTAAGACGACTTAACAAAGTTGACCTAACTTCTCCTAGCGTAGACATAGCCCTAGATACCATGATGACTTCCTTCCATCCGTGATGTTTTTCCACATGCAGGCCTCAGTTCAGGAAAGCACCCCTTTTTAGCAAAGCACTTAAATAAATGATCATGTCCCACTGAAATCAACGAGATTGAGCCTTGGCTTGAAGAGAATCATTTTCTTAAATTCTTTGCTGAGTCAGGGCTGTTCAGAGCCACCGGTTACTTTCTGCCTCAATGGTCCTTTTACTTTTGAGTAAGGGAAACAATGAAACAAGAAAGAACAAAAGTAAAGTCTCCAAGATGAGAGCATGGTATGCGTGTGTCATGCTCTATAAAGTCTGCCACACAAAATGGCAGCTGCCCCACATGCCCTTCTTTGTACGATAGTGATGTTGCTGTTGGGCTGTAGTAATTGATTAGTGCAAGGCTAACTGTGGCTGCTGGGCTGTGCACATTGGTTTGTTTTTGTAGGGCCACTCTGAAAGTGGTATTTAAAATAGGGCTGGTTTTCACACCCCATCACCATTTTTCTATTCTACATCAGAATGAAACTGACACCTTTGTACCTTGTATTCTGAAAAAAACAGCAAGAAAGACAACTCCCACCTTTGAGCAGAGAGGGGATTAGGACAATCATCTGAGATGTGTGAGATCTGGGTTCAAATTCCTGCTGTGAGTCAGGCAGAGGCCTGAACTTTGGTCAATAGGAGTATCCCAACCACTGGTATATTACCTACATGGGGATAATACGTGACCTGCTGGAGCTATTCTATTTATCTGGCTATTCACTGGAGTAAGGACTTGAATCTGGGGTGTTGGCTACTTTGGGGCTGAGTCTCATGCTTTTTCCCTCTAGTTTGACATGAAATTCCATCCTAGACATGAGCCCATTTCCTGCAAAAGTTAGTCAAAACTGATACATTCCATGAAAAGTTTCGGTTTTGGGGCTGGCGAATTAAGCATTTTCCAATGAAAAATCATTTCATTGCATTTCATCAACCAACTCTACTTTTAAGGTAGAGACTCTTTAACCATCCCTCCAACTGATTAGCCTTACAATCAGGAGTCACCCCTTTTTTCCCACTTGCACCTTCATCAAAGCATTGACAGTTGGCTGAGGATAAAGCAGACACGTCTTCTATGCAAAGTCTAAGCCGGGACTGTCTGTTAAAGTTCCAATAACCCTTCTCATTTGTATTCCTTCCTGGCCTCAGATCACATCCCAGATACCCATTCGCCTTTCTTGTTGCTATAGTATGCTGATGGGTTGAAAGGATTTTTCTACAACAGCCTTTAAATCTTCACCCTGGTTGCTTGCTGAATGGGTCTTCGGTTTGATGTGTCTCCTCTCTGTGGGTTTATTGCTACATCATTTTGCACTGGGCATTGTCAGAAGCTGGTGGGAATCATGGGAATTAAAGAGCCATTTGCAAAAAAAAAAGAAAGAAAAAAAATTCTCATCAGAAAGAAATGTCCCCATTTTGCCCTGGTCCTGGAAAAACAGTTTTTAGGAAAATGGCCTGGTTATTGTTATTAATTATTAAATTAATAGATGGTCATTGATTCTGTCATCTAAAGGCTCCCACTTTCCTCTAAGCAGAGTATCACGATTCCTTCTTTCTGGAGCTGGGCAAAATGTTGGTTCCAAAGGACAGTCACTTGAAATTTAGCCCTGTTTTCTGTTTGCAAAGCCTACAGGAACCTAAAGTGTGCATAAGGAGTTGTTCTCTCAAATCCGTCGCTGAGTAATTTTCAGCCTCAGCTTTCTTCTGTGAGAAGCCATTTCTTAGGGTCTAGGATAGACTTGGGGGTCACCACAGGCCCTGCATAAGGGACAGGGCATAGCTGCCACAATCAGAAAGGCACAGTTCCTCCCCAGTCTCCTTTACTCTGAGGGTGGGGACTAAATGCTTCTGGTCCATGCTGGTAGAAGAAGTAGGCAAAATTGTTTCAGTCAGTGGTAAACTCGCCAAATAATGCATTTTTGGTGCACAAAACTGGTTTGCAGATTTGGGCTGAATTAAGCAAATAGTTTCAGTCCCCAGAGTATAAAAAAAAAATTCTTCGAAAATACAGAAGTTCTTCACTTCAGCCAGGGGATTGAATTAGGTGACCTCCAGTGGGCCCTTCCAACCCTCATCTTCCATGACTCTATATTTCTAAGATTTTAAAACGAAACTTTTTCATTTTTCATTCCCAAGCAGCATTTCTTTTTGAACTTTAGCTAGTTGTTTGGAACAAAAACTACGACCAACCAAAAAAAGGATGTGAAAAACACCTAAAATGACCTGAAACAAAAGGAAAACATGAACACAAATCAGTATTGGTTTGAACTCAGCCATGTTTTTTCTTTTTTCTTTTTTTGCAGGAGGACAGAGGTTCAGATGTTTTAGTCTGGCCACCGAACTGAAAAATCCATTGGTAGCAAAGGGCAGTCTCTCTGTGCAAGCTGGTGTGCTCTGGAACTATAGCTGACGCTTAATTCACTCCCGGCACCCCTCCTGTGCGGGAAAAGTAGTGTACGTGCAGTATCTCTTTGCCCAAGATCCAGGTAAGCTGCGCAGGAGCGTAAGACATGTCTAAGCATCCCTTATTCCCAGAACAGCTTTTCTTTCCCAGCTGTCATCTAGACCACTACACATGCGCTCCAGGGACTGAACCCCCTTATACAGGGATGATTTCCCAGGTTCTCTGGTGGGGCCTGACATCCTGCCAGTTCCCCAGCTGTGGGGTGGAAGGAGTATGCCTGTAGTGCTGAGTTCTTGGAAAGCTCATTAGGCAGCAATGAGCTAGAGCAGCCTTTGGGCTTCTCTAACTTACACTTGGGCTGTGTTGGATCCCACAGCAGGCCAGACAATGGAGGGCGGAAAGGTGGTGAACATTATCCTATGCTCCACACCCCCAGCCTTGTGTTTTCTAAGATGCATGTCCTGGGTGTGTATCACAGAATATAACTGATGGCCTTGGTTTTCCTCCCTGATTTGATGACTGTCACAAATGTGGCTACACCCTTTCCTCTCTCTCCAAAACAAGTCTTGCTTACCCCAGTCCTGTGTCTTCTGAGGCAAGCAGCTCTCTGCCGTAAGTAGACACAAAACTACGTAGAGCCATCCAGCATGTGAAAGTTCAATGCTTGTAGCTGGGAGTCTGTCCTGAATCCAGCCCTGGGAGCAAGTAGAAATATAGTTATATCTCGTAGATGCCAATAATACGTTCTGATGCAGCTGTCCAATTTATGCATCAAGTATAAAGGAGCTAAACCAGCCGCTCTTGTTCACATGAAGTAATATTTCATTTACAGTCTCATATTTCAAGTGAAGAATTTTGTGAGAACAGAACAGAACATTCCTAGCTCTGCACGAATAAGCAGCAAACTCCATGAACAACAGCCAGCCTCTGTGTGATTTGCTGGTAGTCTGTGCATATGTTTCCAGCAGCTTTGCTAAAGGATAGAGTTGTCATTTGGACCTGAGGATAATTTTTCTTTTTCTTCTTCTTTCTTTAATTATAAAATGGATTCTGCTTTAGATCCAAACATCCTTGTTGGTCCAAACATCTTTTCAAGGAAGGGCATGTGGTGGGAGCTCTGATTTACAAATGAGGCGAAACCCACAATTTGCCAATTTCTGGAAACAGCGTAAAACGATTAACATTCCTGAAAAATAGACCCTGGCTCCTACTCAAGGATCAAGGTGCCCCAGTCAGCTGCTTGGATTGGCCACAGAGCACAATCCATGCAGCGAGCAAAATTAATAGTGCTGGTTGGAAATTTTCTGCTTTTACTAAATGGTTACTAAAATGAATAGGTTTTTAAAGGCTAAAAACGGGTCAAAAGCTAAATAAACCGTAAAAATTACCAAAATGATACATTTTGATTGAACCAATCCTAATGTTTTGTTTGTTTGTTTTGGAATGATTAGATCACAAATATTTTCAAGAACTCAACTTTTTGCCTTGATTTCAGATGGGAAATTTTTCTGTACGCTCAAAAAGTCTCATGAGATGGGAAAACTGTCCCCCCACAACTTGAAAAATTAAGCTGTAATGTAAGCAGGGAGAACTCTACTACATTTCTCTGCCCCCTGAATTTTTGAAATGAGGTTGCATCCATCTCTGGCGAGACTTTTCCACTGTGAGATCACAGCAGTGGACTAATACAGGTAATGCACTAGTTTCAGATCTCACCAAACTCCACATGTGTAGTGATGATCGGAACAGTGTGAGAAGGTGTGGACTGTCTGCAACACGAAGAAAAACGGGAAGGCAGGGCAGAAATTTCAGTTATCTAAGAAACAGAGATAGAAAATGGAGTAAGAATTGTCTTTTAGCAAAACATGAATAGGGAGGTAGGAGATCTCACGTCTCTGCCCAGCTCTAACCAGCCTTTCCAGATCACTAACCAAGTGGCTTGATTTGTAATAGCCCATCTCCAACTGGATGGAGTCACACAGGTGATTTGGAAGAGAGGGCTGTGAGATTAGAAATAAGTATAAACAGCTAGGAATTAATAGTCATAGATAGGCTTAATGGAGAACATTCAGACTATTGAACTGTAAGGTTTCTTTAGGAGCAGCAAATGTACAATATGGACCACGGATCATTCTACAATAGTGCAAGAGTCACAGCAGGTCATGAGATTTTTCCCATTACCAGGGGCAAGATCTTAGCTGTAGCCCACAACAACTGAAGGTCCCAGTGACAGAACTGTGGATGTCCCCATGAGAAACCCCTAGGCTACGTCTACACTTACTAAAATTAGTTTGAATTCATGGCACTTGCTTAGTTCGAATTAGCGATCTCCATTGATTTCAATGGGCCGGTTAGTTCGAACTAAGAAATTAGTTCAAACTAACATGGCCACATTGGTTAATTCAAACTAGTTAGTTCGAATTAACCCCTTACTTCTAATATCCTATTCGAACTTATTAGTTCGAATTAAGGAAGCCCTTAATTCGAACTAACTAAAGCCTAGTATAGCCATGGCTTTAGTTAGTTCGAATTAAACCTCCTTAATTCGAACTAACTTGCCCATGTAGACGTAGCCAAGAGAGTAGAGCTGGTTTAAAAATGCCGATTATTTTTTTTTCAGCAAGAAAATGAAAAAAACAACAGTTTTTCAAAGAAAAGGCAGAAATGTTTCATTTTTTAAAAAGAAATTGTTTTCACTCAAAAATGATTGGCTTTTAGTAACAAGCTCTCATTTTCTAAAATTAGGAGGCAGACTTTTTTCCTGAAAACAGAAAATGTTTTACTGAATTTGCTTTCAGTTTTTCATTGGGAAAACAATGGAAAATTTTGCCCAGAATGTTAATAAATACAGCTGGTTGGAAACAGGGACACATATTTTGCAAAGAAAAATCACAAAAATGTTGTCCCTGTTTTCATCACACTCAAAATTTTGAGGAGAGATTTTGGTGAAATCTCAAATTTTGTAATTTTTTTTTCACCAGCTCCATTGCTGGTCCAAAAATGGGACAATTTGGGGGTGAAAATGTTATATCTGTATGGCAGGTGGAAGCAAAGGAATAATGATATTGTAGTAATAACTAAGAAATATATGTTATTGAAATAAATAGGTGCATTATATCGCTTTTCTGGAGGCAGCAGGTTCCAGAGAGGTAGCCATATTAGTCTGTTGCTGGTGGCAGCAGAGTTCTATGGGAAGTGCATATATTATATAAACTGCAGTGCAGTTTGCAAAGATAATTTCTGTATCCATTTCAATAGTGAAGGCACTCGTATATGGGGTGCCGTGGAAGTACTAGAATCAAACCATAGCTGCAGAGTAATTAGAGTGGTGCTACTGGTCCCTTATAATGTTTGCAAAATGAATTAATTTTACAAATCTTTTCGAACACAGAAATATAGCAGGAGAGTCTTATAAGATGTCAGACTCCACTGGCTTCTCCCATTCCTATCATCAAGCTCTTTGACTGTAGCGTTATATCTAAGGACTTAGCTAGAGGGTGTGGCGACAATCTGCAGGAGTCTGAGGTCTAATAACTAGCCCATGTAGGCTCTCTTGACGTGATTTGAAAGCTCCCTCGTGAGCATTAATGAAGTGCTGCGCTCGCTGCATGGACGGACAAACTGGTCGTCGACTCACACTCAGGGCTGGTCTCCACTGCATCATCTGTCCCGAAAGACACTGTAGATGGCGCAGTTCTGACCACATTGACCGAATGGACAAGAGACCATTTCAACCACAAACACTCGACTAGCCGATAGTGGTGCAAACGGGTGTACCAGCTGTCTTTGGGGCCACCTCCCAACTGGGTAACAGAATTAACCCTCTATTTCCAGAAGACCCCTGGCTCTGGATCACTCTGGTCCCAGCTGTAGGTTCTGAAAATTCTGCAGGCGGTACAGTATGGACAAGCGCTGAACAGACACGGTGTGCCTATGTGATCTAGCAGCCTAAGTTCAAGGGGTCCTACGCTCCTAGGTCACTTCGGTGCTTTTGAAAATGTTCCCCAGTTTCCCTCGGCTAGCAAAGGAGACTGTGACAATAACACGCTGGTGTGCAGCTGCCAATACAGAAATTGAGCCTCGCAGGAGGTATGTGACATGGCACACTCTGGATGACCCAGCCTCACACCTTCTAAGCCCAACCTTGTGAGCCACATGGCAGGAATTGTGGGCACTGGTGAGCAAGGTGTTTTTCTCTGTCCCTTTCTCCTGCCGTTTCCTTTGTGCAGTCAAGCTGGGATTCACTCCCTTATCCGTAGAGGCATCCTCCTAACGCCCGTGGTCTTACTGATTGGCGGGATTGCAGGTCATTCACGTCTGAAGTTCCCGTCCATTTCCCCAGCTCTGCCAAGTTTCGCTCCTTGCCGGGAATAAGTCCTGTTTGGTTGCTATGGCTACCAGGAGCTTTATTACTTAGACAGAATAAAAACCCAGACTCCAGACTGAAGCCATTTCATGCAAACTTCTCCTGCCTCTGAAAGGCTGTAGGACGATCCCACATTTTCAGCCCAAATCCTCCCATGACCCAGCTCTCTGCCCCCCTCTCACAAAGAGGTTAAATTACGGTTTAATTGGCTTTTCTGTGGTATGCATCACCACAGTTCGTGAGCGACCGACATGCTGTGCTATTCTATAGCCGGGGCGCTGAAACACAAAAGCTGGGATGTTCAAAGACGTCTCAGAGCCAGGCACCCAAGCCCCATTGACATTCATCAGGAGTCATCACAAGGAAAGGCAGGGACCACAACCGATTTTTAACCACTAGACCATCTTCCCAAAGTGCAAGGGATCACAGGCTTTGAACCTGTGGGTCCTCAGCAATGCTCAGCCCATGAGCACCACCTGGCAGCTCACCTAACCCCCCAGAGAACTGGGCTAGTGAAATGCTAAATTAGAGAGCGCTCCGACCATAAAGCTACCGATTGGGGGAGACATCCTGCCCTGCTGATTGGCTGGGACACTCTACTTAAACCCGAAAGAGGCACAGAAAGTTCTCTGAGCCATTAGGTGTTGCCTTGGCTGGCTGCAAATATGGACTCTGCCTATGTGTCTGATTCCTATTCCTGGTTCCTGCCCTTCTCATCCGAGACCCACCTCTGCTTCTGATTCCTGCTTTCTTTCCCTGCTCCTAGACTGATCCCTGGCTTTGCAAAACTCAGCTCCCTCAGCTATTTGTTTCCAGGGCTCTATTCCTGGTCTGCTGGCTGACCTGTTTCTGCACAGCTCTGTGCCTCAGTCTCGCCATCTGTAAAATGGGGATAAAGACACTGCCCTCTTGGGAAAAGTGCTCATGGAGAGCTGTTGGGGAATCTGAAAATTGTGAAAGAAAAAGTTCACACACCAGAGAAGTAAAATTTTCATCAGCAGCCTCGAGCAGAGCACGAATAAGTAAATAAAGGATGGAGGGGAAAGTGTGAGATGGCCTTGCTGTGTCGCGATAATTGCGGCTCATCCCTCTGCTTTACAAACTGTGGAGCAGATGCATTCATTTTAATTAATGGGGGGAGAAAAAAAATAAAGCTGGGAAGCCATCCAAATTCAAACTCATGGAAACACTGCTCCTTCCTCGAGATGGAGAGAGAAAGGAGGCAAATGACCAGAATAATAATTAATGAGATTAAGGTGCCGAGAAAACCATTTTTCCTTCCAGGCTACACATCTGCTTTTAGCATCAGAAGGACTTAAACTAGCTGGTCAGAGAGTCCTTCTGGGTATAATGTTATTGCCTGCAGTTTAAGAATGGTTAAAAGTTTGTTTTTTTCCATTGACACTCGATTTTTGATGGAAAAGTAGGTTTCCAATTCAACAAATCTTTCCTTGATGAGTGCCTGCTTTCCATGAACATGCTGGTTCTTCATCGAAAAGTCAAATGCTCCAGAACAGATTTTTTTTTCTAATTTTCAGCAGAAAACCAAAATTTTTTAGCTGAAAACCAAAACACATTCACGCTGCAGTGTTCCTGCAGTGCCCCATGGGAGTTGTAGTTCAGCTGCCCGATGCTCCCATTCTCCTCTGTGGGCCAGGCTCCCTACCTGGACCACATCTCCCAGATGTATTGCAGCCGTGAGACTGCCAGAATGCACTGCATCCCCTTACCACCATAGTGCATCATGGGAGTTACAATTCCCCTGAGGCACCACAGCAGCATTTTAACATAAAAATATTTTGCTCTTCAAATTTATTGTTGGAAACTTGACCTTGGGCGGGAAGGGGGAGAAATTTTCCTGCCATCTCTAGTGAAGTTAGGGAGGAGCAAATAGTGGATCAGTCCTGGCCCCCATCAGCCTTCCTTTCTCAATATGCCCAGGTTTTTTTAACCTTCCCTCGTAGATGCATAGTTTTTATCATTTTTCTTTGCTCTCCTCTGAATATTCCGCATCTTTCCTAAAGTGTGATACCCAGAACTAGACACAGGTCTCCAGCGGAGGCCTCATGGGCGCTGAAGAGTGCAACAAAACCTTCTCACATAGCACACGCCAGAATGATAGCAGCCGGTTTTGCAACTCACGTTCAGTTTGTGACGCGTTATGTCCCCCGTTTTAGCAATATTCCCCATGTTGTAGCTGCACATTTGATTTGTCCTTCCTCGGTGTAGTACTTTTCATTTGGCTTCACTGAATTTCACCTTCCTCATTTCAGACCAGTTCTCCAATTTGCCATGGCCGGTTTGAATTTTAATCCTGTCCTCCCCAGTGCCTGCAACCTGTCCAGCTGGTGTCAGCTGCATGGTTGATCAGCATACGCTCCCCTCCGTTGTACGAGTCATTAATGACAATACAGAACAGTGCAGGACTCAGGACTGACCCACTCGTTACACCCTCCCAGTCTGACAGCAAGCCAGTCTTTCAATGATTTGCATATCCTTCTTACAGTAATTTTATCTCGACCCCATTTGCCTGCTTTGCTTAGGAGAATGTCATGGGACTGCACCAGGGGACTGTATCAAAAGCTTTACTAAAGGTCTATCAGGTCTAGACCGTCCCTGTGCCCATCAGGCCTGTAATCCTGGCACAAAAGGAAGTCAGCTTGATTTGGCATGATTGGTTTTTCCCAAACCCATGCTAGTAATTCCTTATAACCCAAGGATTCGCTAGGGCGGTGCTTACAAACCACTTAATAATTTGTTCCAGCATCTTTCCAGGTATCAGAGTTAGGCTATAATTCCACAGCTCGTCTTTGTTTCTCTTTTTAAAGGGAGTTATTATGTTTGTCCCTTTTCAGTCCCCTAGGAGCATGGGTTCTCGAAGACAATTGTTAACAGTTCCCAGATTGCTTCAGTTAGTTCCTTAAGTACCCACGATGAATTTCATCAAGCTCTGCCGACTTGAATACATCTAACTTACCTAAATATTCTTTAACCTGTACTTTCTCTATTCTGGATGGACTTGATCCAAAAAGTAAATGAATAATTCTCTGCAGCAAGTAAATGCTTTTGGCCTGACTGCAAATGGAAAGCGTCCAAATTCCCCTGGGAGCGCCTGTTTTCTAGCTCTAATTTGCAAATGTGAGAGTTTTGGAGATTTTCAGAGAACAGCCCAGAGAAGAATCCAGATTTTGGGCTCCTTTTCTCATTCTGAATCAAGTTCCCTAGCACTAAGGGTCAGGAAAGCTCCCAGGCTTCTCTGGGACAGTTTCTACAAGGATCTGTAGAAGTGAGTGAATAATGGACTTTTCATGTCAGATGTGAACCGAAACATCTGAAAAAAATATCCCGCTCAGTTCCACCCGAAACCAATTTTTTTCAATTTGTTTCTTCAAATTGAAAAACTCAAAAATAAAATCACTTCAAATCAACAGAAGCATTTCAATTGACTTGAAGCTAATTTTCTTCAGGTTGATCTGACCTGTTTGGGGTGTCACCATTCCCACCCCCTTGTTTTTTTGAATTGGCCAAATTTGAAAATGAAAATGCCATTTGGAAATGAAATGGATAAAAAACCCCAAACCCAAATGAAATATTTGGGAAAGGTTGAAAATGAAATGTTTCGGGGAGAAAGAATGAGGGCTTTTTTCGTCAAAACTATTTCTTGATTTTGACCTAAATTTGGACATATTTTCAAAGGCCTGAAAAATGTGGGTTTTAGTTACATTTCTTCTTGCAGAAAACAAATCACTTCGCTCTAGCGATGTGTTTCTGAGTGCAGCCTTCTGTGTGACGTGATGTACACACTGGTTTTCCACCGGTTTAATTTAGGACTGTGATTTTCCTACCAATAAGTTAACTCAGTACAACCCTGGGGATGGAATTGTATTGGTATAAGGACGCCATATACTGGGATAATTTTTTCTCTTTCCTTCTCAGGACTGGCTACACCAGCTGACGGATGTGTCGCCTTTAGAGTGAGGAAACTGCATCCGCTCTACTAGCGACTGTGTCTCTTTAACTACAGTGGGACGGCTCCTCAGAACCTGCTTTCAGTTCGGACCAACGGAGAGTTAGAGGACAGCCAAGAAGCATGGATTTGGATCCAGAAATGGGTTTGGACTTCTCCAAGGGGAGACATGTTCTGATTGTGTTCCAAACCAGCCAGGATCTGAATGTCGGTTAAGTTCAAGGGGCTCTGGCCCCAGTGCTGTGGTTTATTTCTCTCTCTACACTTCCCAATTCATTATATGAATTTTATGAAACGCAGAGCGATTCTGTCCAGACACAGCAGCAAGTGCATTTCATCTTTAACTTCAGCAGCATCAAGTCCCCAAGGAAACAGCACAGGGAGGTTTTATTAAAAATACCCGCCCTCATGGAGAGAGCCAGCAATTTGTCTCCTGGATGTAACAGGAGCTGTCGGAGTCACAGATATCACTTCCGAAAAGGGCTCGGGGCAGGGCAGGGTACAGATTAACACTTCTAGTAAAGACAAACGCAGTCTAGCGTAGTGAAAGAGCAACAGGGACCACTGTGTTGCTTTCAGATAAAACCTGCCTTGCCGCCCAGGTACAAGGATCTGTTCAAACGTCAGCGAAGAAACAGTGTAAGCTACATGAAGGTATGGGGAGGTGGGAACAGCAGGCCAGGAAGGTCAATAGGACCCAACTGGGGCCCAAAATGCAGAGTAAATCCTCACCCTGTGTTTAGGTTTGAAAATGGGTAGTTTGTCCTTTCCTCGTTTTTATGAATTCTCTGGTTTCAACCAAAGCTGTCCTGAGAAATGCCATCACCTTCATAGCTCCAGTGAATTGGTTAGCAGAGTACTGGGCATTCCAGAAGAGAGCTACGCCCGTCATTTTCAGCCTCTATTTTGTAGTTGCAAGAGGTTCAGATAAAACCAGTAAGAGGAACCAGGGTCCAGCACAAGCCATGACCTTTTGAAGCACTACTAGAGGTCCTGCGGTTTGGACATGCCTCTTAAAAAGGTAGAGAACTTGCAAAGTCAGGTCTTGGAGCTGATTTCAGGTGTGTTCAGGCTATGGCAAGTCAGAAATGTTTTCTCACAGAAAGCCGCACTTTCAAGGAAACAACACTTTTCATGAAAAGTGTCTGATGACTGCAAAAAGTTCATAAATAAATGAATACTAGAGAATGAAAAGCGTTCAGCTTTTGGCTGAAAAACCAAAATATTTCTGTGAAAACTGAAAGATTTTTTAACAAAATAGCATTGAGGTGCTACATGCGAGCCATAGGTTGGGTTCCTTCTGCTCCCATTCTTGTCTCTGTCAGGCTCTCTGTCAGGATGACGTACCCCGGGACGCACCATAGCCAATCAATCCTCATGAAAAGAGGCAAAGTGCTGCATCATGGGATTTGTAGTCTGGTCAAAGGGACCTGCCCCCAGAAGAGAACGGAAGAGCAGGGCTTCCAAACTACAGCTTAAGTGAGTTTCATTTTGAATTAAAAATATTTCACATTTTCACCAAAATATTTTGAATTCTGATATTTTCTCAAAAGTAGATACTTTTAATAAAATAAACCTATTTCCTGATCAGCTGTTGTTCAGGGTTTGATTCAGAGCCGTCTTTGCCCTGAATTCTTGAAAGGCCACTCATTGCGAAAGAAAAGAATTAGAGCATATAGATATTAATAAAATTAAAGTGCTGGAAACCTTTTGAAATACACAGGTCACTAGACAAACTATACGGATTTTATTGCGTCAAAATGTATTTTACATATAAAAGGCCAGTTTTGTGAAATCGAGATGGTTTGAAAAACGTCAAAGTTGACAAAAATTAGTTTAAAAAATAAAAAATATACGATGAAGACATTTCAGTGGTGTTGCATTTTTGGCATGGTATGTTTTAATTTTTTCATCTCAAAATATTCTTTTATGTTTAAAAAGAAACAGAAAATATCGCCCCCCCGCCTCCACACTGCCCCACAGAATAGGGCGCCCTCCGGTGGGGAGAATGGGTACTGCGCCTGGCTGGGTTTTTCCTTTCTTTA